>JAAMXS010001013.1:0-13929 GCA_019693525.1 Cylindrotheca fusiformis | reverse complement strand
AATTCTCTCTATATACTACTATTACTAGGATTCTAGACATTATTTTTGCTCCAATGGGGAAAATGTTTGCCATCAGCAAAGATCTGCTGCTGCTGCTGCTGGTCGGTCGATCGATCATTCTTGCCGTCCTCGGGTTTTGTGGGTTCGAACATTTCAATGTTTTTCTGCCACACAAACGAAATCATTCTTCAAAATTCTTGCGTTAGATTGTGCACTGAATGCTGCCCATGATTGTTGTTGTGAGCAGCAAAATAGTCTTCCACGTCAAGAAGTTTGTCCAGAAATGGGAGCAAATGAGGTATCACAATAGAAGCACCACTTTTGATTCGGCAGGATTGTCGACGATCGACGGCGGTCTCCGGATGGAGTGTATTCTCGGACGAGCTAATGTCGTCGTCGTCATTGTCATTGTCAATCTGTATCTTCCAAAGACACATCTCTACCAAGGAAAGGATTATCTTGTTCCGTTCATAGTTTGCAAGTTGGATATAAACAGAAACAATCTCCCTCCTCCTGGACGACCAATCTGCATCCAACGCTTCCTCGACTGCCTCGTCCCACATAGTATTAGTAGTTGATTCCCCCGAGTCGTCCAGCATCGGCCAAGAATGATAGTCAATAAACCGTGTCTGTAGTATTCTTCGAATCACTTGATTCGAATTGGGCATCCGATTCCAACATAGATAGTCCATTGGAGTGGACCCAAATGAGTCCCTACAATGAATGATATGATTTGCGTGTCCTCCTTTCATCACGGCCAGTAGCATATCCATATTGGGAGTCTGTGATAACGACAGGATATGAAGTGGAGTCATACCAAACTCATCCAGTTGCGTAGTTGCTGCCAATGGATCACCATCTTCCATCATCAACCTACGTAGTTGCATCATCATTGAGTCTTCCGAATGGTACGACTGGTAGTAGCACAACTTGTTCAAGGGACAAGCATCGAATCGATGCTTCAATCTGCGCGCAAGGTCGTCAGATCCGTCAGAAATAGTACCAAGTTTTGAATTCTTGTACAGCACGTTGGACGTGAACTCTTCACTATGATCTTCTGGCAATGTTGGAATTGCCAAATTCACCAACAAAGGGCAAGGAAAGCTAAAACTAGCAATCCGTTCATCAATAGAAATCAAGATTTCTTCCGAAAGTTCGATGGATATCAAACTGTCACAACGTGCAAATGGCCAATCCACCATACGGTCGACACTCGGTGGGATTCGTACATGAGATAAGGAACTGCAATTGCGAAATGCACTTTCCTCAATAAATGATATCGTCGAGGGAATCTCAATAGATTCCAACCCAGTGCATCCAAGGAACAGATGACTTTCAATTCGTTCCATGGTACTTGGTGGTAACTTGATCTGCCGTAATTTGCTACAATTATGAAATGCCGTCTTTCCAATTTTCGATACAGTGGGAGGAATATCCAATGTCTCAATGGAATGACAAATTCCAAATGCTGCCTCTCCAATTTCGACAAGACCATGGGGAAGATGGAATGCAGTGACTTTTTGACATCCCTCGAATGCTTGACGACCAATCTTGATAACAGAGGATGGTATCGTAACGTTTGTCAAGGCATAGCAACGACAAAATGTCAAATCTTCAATCACTGTAAGACCTTGTTCGGGTAATTGAACAGAAATTAAACCCATGCATCCACTGAATATTCCCCTGCCAGTAAGTCTTGTAGAAATAGAACAACGAACAATAATCTTTTGTAAACTTGTGCAATCCGAAAAGGCATAATCATCCACTTGTAGCACATTATTCGTTTTTCGTTTTGGAAATACAATGGATGCATCCCAATCTTTTTTCAATGAAGCAAAAGGATTCACATTTTTCGACGTTTCGTTCTCGTGAGAAGAAGAAGAAGAGACGAACTGAACATACTTCAAGTTGGGACAAGATTGAAATGCCGATTCTCCAATTCTTGTGAGTGATGCAGTATCTACTGGAATTTGTACCTGTACCAATCTATTACAATTCTGAAAGGCTTTCAAAGCAATCTCCGTTACAGAAGAATCGATTCTCAAATGAGTCAATGTCGATTTAGAAATGTCAGTATCCTTCGTTTCATTGGTATAGATAAAGTAGATTGGACCGAACTTGAATATTCCTCCTCCTCCAGAAGATTGTTTCCTATTGCTACTTTCGTCCATTATTATTAATCTCTAGAGGCAAAAGATATGCTTATTTTGTTGAGGATATGACAAAAGTGGCAACAACAAGATATGCGGGCTGCAAAACAAAAAACACACAAAAGATACGGGTACAAATGACTGAGTGTGCCCCAGCAATTTTGCAAAGTACTAAAATGAACTGTGAACTACATGCAGGACAACTGGTAACAAAGATACTTTCGGGGGTGAACAGTTATGATGAGAGAGAGAGAATCCTCATCCAGCATAAGTATGTATATAGCTACGTACTTACTGCCTATGGGATATCTCAATAAATCCATAAGCCACGGGACTCGGAGAGGTTCCTTTTGTCATCCTATAAATACCCGCAATTCAAAAAACCTAATATAGTCCATCGTCGTCTTCTTGTTCTATAGCTAGTAGTAGAACCATCATCCACTTTGACACGATCCATAGATTCTTCATCATCATCAGTCAGCTCTCATCATAGCAAATAACACTTAATTGTTTCTATATACTACTGAAAAGAGAGAGAGAGAGAGAGAAAGAAAGAAAGAAAAAGCCATCAAAGATACAGTATGAGAAGCGTTCTAATAATGGTATGCCAACTTGTTTGGTTGATGGCTTCATGTGTGATCGTAACAGTGGATGCTGCTGCTGCTGCTGCTACTGCTACGACGACTACATCATGTGAAAGTTCCCAGGATTGTTTGGAATCGTCGGAATACTGTGCCGATGGCGAATGCCTAGCCGCAGGTGCTTGTAAGGTAGAAGTGGATTGCTTCAATCCTGAAAATGTATATCCCACAATTGATTGTGTGGGATATTTGGAATGCAATAATAATAGTATGTGTGGAAAGATTTGTTCGACAGATGATCCACCATACAATTGCAAACCGGGTATACGGGAAGTGAATTGCTTTGTCGATCCTTGTTTCGTCGCCGATTGTCCCGAAGCTACATCCTGTGTCAGTAACTATTGTGGTGGTTGTAATACAATTCAATTCAATGCCAAGGGAACTCAAGTTTGCATAGAAGAGGAGGAGAAGGAGCAGGAGGATGTTGATGATAATGTTGATCCTCCTGAGGATGTTGCTGTTGTTGCTAATAATTATTGCACGACCAATGATGATTGTCGTTCCTCCGATGCAACAATATATGATAGCAGATCTAACAATGATGAAGATGATGAGGAAGAGGTTCCAGATTGTACAGGAGGAATCTGTGTTGAGACTGTACGAGTTGGAGACCACAAGTCTTCTTCTTCTTCTTATTGTGCAGCGGGAATCTGTTTGGATGCTGGAAAATGCAAGATTGATGAAGATTGTATCAATCCCTCCAATACGTACCCAATGACAAAATGTATTGGTCCAGTTGTTTGCAATGGTGAAACTGGAACCTGTACCAGAAATTGCATCGGTACTGGATCTCCGTGTGCCAATGGAATTCCCACCGTACGATGCTTTGAAGATCCATGCAGCAGCAGCAGCAGTTCTGCCAAGTCTTACTGCAAGGAAAGTGTTGCGTGTGTTGCCGACTATTGTGGTGGATGTTATGCTCGTCATTTTGATAAAGCTGGAAACTTAATTTGCCAACAGCAGGAGGACGATGATGAGGATGATGATACATCATCCGATGATGATTAAGGATCAACATTGTTCGAACCAACGACAGCAAGTAGAAACATATATATATTTTGCTTGTTTTAGCATGCACACCAATATCTACTCTACAACCACATCGATAGTAATAATAGAATAGTATAGTAGCAGGTATAGAGCATCAAACAGGAAAATGAAACAGCGTTTCTGTTGTTGTTTTCACACGACAACGACATACGCCAAGTCTTAAATACCATCACTCATGAGGGATCCATTTGCCAATCCAGCAATCCATATGAGCTGAGCGACAGCTGCCTCGTAGTCTAGCTTGAGTCAACTCGGTAAACGTCCACATAACTTCCTCGCGTTTCTCCTGTTGTTGTTTTCTATTATACATGTGATGTAGGTCTAATAGTATATCGATAAATTATATCATCTACCTGTACCAACTTTTGCCGGCAGTATCACCAAAGTTGGGTGTATCAAAGTATTGATATAGGATATAGAATAGGGTTCCAAAAGTAGAAGAATCCATTAGGAACTTGGTAGCCTTGAATCGTCCCGTCTTTCCCAGAAACAAGTTGGTAGCGACATTGATTAGGATTAACATTTGTCTTGGTCGAGTTACAGCATCGACCTTTTCATGCAATTCTTGTAACAAGACAGCAAATACCAAAACACCATGATACAAACCAATAATGAATTTACGTTTGATTGCATCATCCCATTGAGAAAAGGACATTAATGTAGAGTAGGCAACGAGCGCTACAAACATTAGGGGTAGCGGTATTGGTAAACTCACCAATAACCATCCCTTTAGGAATGCTGCCCATTCGGCATCTGGTTCACTTTGTGGCATCAATTCTCGACTGAAAAATGTCTTGCGTTCGGTAAAATCTTCCACACCCTCAATCATACTTCCAACCTTTTCTCTCCAACCCAAAAAGGACCTGGGTGGAGATCCTTTTCGTAATTTCTTTCCATTCTTATTGTCTCCATTCCTACTGCCGCCGCCTCTTGGAATTCCCAAGACATCAGTAGCAGTAGTGCGAGTAACTCCCGTTTTGCTGGCCATCAATAAGGGATGATGGATTGTAGAAGCGACGAATGAACTGGACGATGCTGAACCATCACGTAGCAATAAGAGTAGCGATAGGAAGCTTAGCAGCAAGGAATAGCAATGACGATGATTCTCCATGATGATGATGATGATATGAAACCAATGCTGATCCTAACAACAATGACATCAGCGCAGATTCATTTGACAGATGACACAACCGACATATCCGACGTCGTCTAGGGACGAATAACTTGAATCTCATATCCAAAAATCATGCACCATTCGGTTTTGAAAAATTTAGGACTTTGTTATCTTATGATTGGCTCATTTCGAGGTTGTCGCATCATTGGAAATCGGATGCTTGCAAGACTTTTCCCGACCCCTTCGATTCGATTGTTTATAGTCAGTTATTATTAGTCCAACATAGTAATAATGGAAGTACAAGTCAAGGGGTTGGATGGAAGGAGCAACGGAATGTCGTCCGATTGGAAAATTTCAAATCGTATGCCTTATATCAAAACATTCTCAATTTCGTTCAATAGCAAGTCGAGGTTGCAACAACAAAACTATGGGCACCCCAATACTGATTCTTGTTATATATTATTACTAAGATATGGCAGTATTAGCGGCGATCCTGTTGTCATCATGGTCACTGTCGTTCGAAAAGAAATTGACGGCTTGACCAGCTGATGCTCGAGCTACTTCCAATACGGAATGTTTCCTATTGATTGACGTTGGAATTTCCAACGTTACAGAATCCAAACCAGGGGAACTTGCTTGGATCACAATATTGTCCGTGTCATGAAATACGTCCTCAACAGAATCATCATCATCATCATAATGATCAATCATGGAAAGCAATTTCTTTTCATAAGAGGACAAACCGGCCAATGATGTCACTCGAACGACAGCTCGGACAAGCCCATGATAGGTTAAATGCCATGAAGCGTCATTGGCTTCATAGGATTTTGGATTTCCACTTCCCGTCCCTTGAATGATTCCAGGACCACTTACTATTTGAAAGGTAACATTATGATCATTGGCCATGTAAACGACCTGTCCCGTTTCATCAACAATGGAGGCTCGGACCAATGCGGCATCTTGACCATCCAAAAAGAGGGCTTTTCCTGTTCCTGTTTGTGGAGACGGACAGTCCAAACTCAATTGAATTGCCACTGCAGGACCAGAAGTTTTGATTTCGGCAATTGCCAATACATCATTATCATCAGCATCATCATCATCGTCTTCCATTTCTTGGTGGCTGCTGCTGCTGCTACTGGTGGTGCCGTTACTTCGCCGGCCTACCGCACGGAGTGTTCCTGCTTGCCAAGTCACATTTTCAAATTCTGCATACGAACCAGAATCATCGTGCACCATGGTGGTTACTGGTAATATTCCTTGCGATGCATTGTTGACAAATAGTTCGATAAAGGGTGCATTGGAATAGGCATGAATCGTTCTGGTAGTATTCCCCTTGGTCCGATTCCAACTATCGGGAGATTCCCATGATTCGACCAATTGAACCTCATACGATCCATGGGTATCAAAGGTTTTGTCGGGAGATCCATCCGTCACATTCAAAAGCCATTGGGAACGAAACCAAAATGCGGCAGGTTTCGGAAAACCAACCAAATCGAATTGGCCGTACGTAGATGAAACTGTCAATCCACGGGATGGTGGTTCTCCATAGTAGTCAAAAAGGGTCCAAACAAAGGTTCCGGCAGCATATTCTACCCCATCCGAAGCGTTTACTGTTTGCTCCAAGCAACGAGCATTAAACGTAGCTTGATCACAATCATAGTGCTGAAAAAAAAGATAAGAAAAAACGAAGTAGGATGAGTGCAAAGTTCCAAAAGCATATGGTCGAGAACACCCGATGATGAGAAGAAGATAGACATCAAGACGTACAGGGTTATCATAGGTTGTTTCACAACCCGCATCTTCTCCACGCATCGTATTGCAAGAACAACATTCCGATTGCATGATAGGTTTTTCTGGCAATGCTGCATGACATTCGTCCAATGTTTCTCTTGGTCGATGAGAAAATCCTTGAACATCGACTGTATCGGAAAGAATACCACCATACTTCATCATATTGGCCAAGGTGGGTCGTGTCCCATCCAACGTTTCGACAACAGTTTGGAATGCGGGTCCTGCTTCTTCATGTTCTTTTCCCTGACATCCCAATTCATTGCAAAAACTCCACAAGATGACACTGGGATGATTCCGATCCCGTTTGACCAACGATACCATATTATCAATATAATGTGAATTATTCCCAAACAATCGATTTTCATCCAAAACAACCATGCCGAGTCGATCATATATATCCAATAATGTTGGATCGGGAGGATTGTGAGACGTACGTCGTCCATTGCCACCAATACTTCTGGACGCTTGAGCTCGGAACAAATTGATACGATCTGGAACTGCCATACCTGGAAGGGGAGGGGGGAGTAGAACATAATGACAGCAAACATGAAGAAATGAAATGAGTTAGTACTAGGTTTTTTTCTTCTTTCCAAAAGCAGTGATGTATCTCTCCTGTCCTCAAAAAGACTCAACATGATATACGTACCGACGATACCGAAGGCATCGTGATCACAAAATCCTCGAATTTTGAAGGGTTGTTGATTCAAAAAGAATCCATGATTGGCCGTATAGTCAATCGTTCGAATTCCATGATAGACAGAGAACGAATCCATGGCACGGCCCGTTTCACAATCACGCAAGACGGCATGTACTTGATACAGAAAGGGCCGTCCCGTACTCCAAATTTGTGGAAAGATGAGTTTCATTTGATACGACGAGTGATACTGTTGTTGCCCCGTTGGCGAAGCAGTATTCTCCAGCTTCACAACCTCGGTATTGTTCAAGAGTTGTCCGTCTTGATCCGAAATTGAAATAACAATGCAAACATCATGTTCGTCATCATCGTCGTCGTCCGTATCATCATCATCATTTTCATTATCATCATCCTGGTACAATGTTACATTACCATGCAAGGTAGCCCAAAGTGCCTTGGTGGGACTTTCGAGAAGTATATCGGTAGTGTACACAAACAAATCGTCAATACGATTTCTTCGGGGGGCTCGATTCAACCAAACATTTCGATACAAACCACCACCCTCATACCACCATCCTGATCCACGTCCTGGACCACCAGCATCACCATTGTCTGGATCAACAAAGACAGCAATCGTATGATTTTGATGATGATGAATGTCATCGTCCAATGAGATGGAAAAGGGTGTATATCCAGAGTCATGTGATGATAATACTAGTTTCCCATCGAGCCATACAGTTGTATTACGAAAACTTCCATCAAATTCCAACCAGACATGACCCCTACTCTCTTCCCAATCAGACGGCAAAGAAAACTTCTTTCGATACCACAATACATGTCGAGGAAGAAAGGATTGTCCTGAACAACCATTTGGACATGCCATCTTAGATGGTGCACTAGCAATTAAACCATCATGAGGTAATGAAACATGTCGCCAATTGGATGTATCGTAGTCGATCAATGATTCGGGAGGTGCAATGCCTGGATCGACGTCTGTCGGTGGTGTTTCATATGGATCCGCCCATTCCTTCAATCCCGTACGGAATTTCCATCCATGATTGAACGTTACTCGATCACGATGATGATGATCATGATGACCATGATCATGATAATTGACATCACCAGATGCATTCGATGTTATGCATTGTAGACACAACAACAAGCTGAACCATGACAACAACAAGAAGGCCATCATCATATCTAATCTTTTGTGCGTGGCCGCGAAGTGATGTTATGCATTCTCAACGGCTGAAGACGAGGATTCGTTGATGTAAGATTTCTCTCGAACTTGTCCGTTTCGGTTCTTTCATTGTTCACTCCATTTGTCCGTCTATAAACGTCCAAATTTCGGGCATGGTGCGGACACTTTTTCTTGGAAAAAGAAAAAGCATGTCATCTGCAGTGTATTCCTATTACAGTGTCTATTCCAAATACAAAAGAGGTATTTTTACAAACGATAGGTTCTATCTGAAAATGAGACAGATATTCTCAATCTGCAATGATAATGATGATGACAATGATGATAATGTAGCTATAGCAATCTTGATCTTGCATTCACCACGCACTTGTGTCGATCAAAGTTGCGATGGTGTTTCAATCTTTAGTTTGCCCCTCCTGCCGAGAGGAGGAAAAACCTCAAAAGGAAAAAAATGTGGGGTCCATGAATAATGGCTTTCTTCTAGGAGTTTTGGGCGTCATTTGTTTTTTTTTTCTTCCTTCTTTCATCTCAAAAGCCTTTTGCAAAACAGAAAATTGTTTGGATCGATGGATGAATTGATATGGATTGATACGAATGTTTTTCCCTATAAATTGTTTTCAATCCTCTCTTGCCCAACGAAATTGGAACAAATATATATCATCTTCTTGTCGAAGAATTTCGTAGAGGAACCCAGCTCGATGAGCAGCATCCAATACCATATCGACCGTTACTTCATTGCCATGCCGTCTTGCACAATGTGCCATTAAAAATATACCATCTTCCTTGCAAAGTAAGGTTTCAACCGTTTGAAAGAGTGGTTCAATGACCGATGGAACATACACAAGATCCGATCCCATAATAATGTCCATGGACTTTCCACCATCACCTAGCTGTTTCTTCTTTTTGAAAAAATTCGCTGATTCCTTGCCCCAAATCAACTGATGACAAGAGATGGAATTCTTTTTCATCAACAAGTCTGTATCAGTTTCGTCATCATCATCATCATCATCGTCATTTTGGTTCTTTGCGGCTAGTCGTAGATTCAATTGGACATTATTGCGGAGTTGAGATAGGGTATCCGTATCACCATCCGTCAACAATACCTTCCATTGGTTCCTTGGTGCAAGAAACCGGGCCAAAATACCACTTTGACCCAATCCAGATCCCAATTCCAATAATTGTCGTTGTCGTTGTCGTTCACCGCAACCTTCATATAGTAGTAGTTCCTTTCGGTGTTGTACCAAATAATTGCACAAGTATTCGGATGATCGCCACAGGGTTAATCCAGTCGAACTCCAAATGGCTTCAGAATTGGCAGAAAAACCCTGAAGTTCAATTTCAATCTCTTCCTTCTCCTCGTCGTCTTCATCATCTATCATATAGGAAAAGGAATACGTTTCGGTTGGAATGGGAGGGTGATCATCATCGTCATCATCATCATTGTACATTTCTTTGGATCCTCGTTCCCATCGAATCCAGGCATCGTACCATTTTGTTTCCTTTACTTCGTCCGTTGTCATTGTTGTTGTCATTAAACTTCTGAAAAATATAACAAAATCCTGCAGCAGAATGACGAGATGAGATGACAACTCGCGTCGTTCTTTTCTTTCATATCAGCAAAATTCGTTTGACAAGAATAAGTGAGAGGATAGCATTTCATCCATACAGTTGACGTCATCAACAATTGTGTTCATGTGGTACCATCATTGAATTCCAAATTCCTCGTCTTCTCAAAAGTGGTATAGATCCAAGTATGCGACATACCTGTGACATTCTGAGCCTAATTTGACCGAGGTTTACGTTATGAAATTTTGCTTCCGATCCACGAAAAATTTGGAGACATAATATTTTGATTGGCATTGGAAGAAGCACATAACCCCATTGAAGAGAGAGAAACGAAACAATTGTGGCTCTTCAACAATAACAGATTCTCTGGCTGCATGTATCTATGTCTACCTGATTCCTATTACTGCTTCGAATATACCATCCATTACAAAAAACAATCATGGCTACCGAATCTAGAAAAACACGGTTGGAAATCCTAAGAGAGCGGCAAAAAAAGTTGCGAGAAAGTTATAAGACACAGATTGACATTTCTCGAAAGACTCTCAATGATGATGATGGAGAGGGTACGTCTGCAGCTGCGGGAGCGGTTCCATCGGAAAGCAACAATAACAATAGCAGCAGCAGCATCAGCATTTTGGAAACCAAGGCGGGAAGTATCCCAGCTCCGCTCAGTGTCGATACTACGAGGGTGCCAGTGTCTCCATCCCCAACACTTGCAGAAGCAAAGACACCGAATGCTGCCCTTTTGGCAGTGCAAAAGGAAAATGAAAAACTCAAACGACAAGTCGTAGGATTACAAGCCGATCGAGAATTGCTCTTGCAAAAACAAATGGAACGATTTGCAAGTGCATCAGAACAATTGAATGAAATGGAAGAATTGCTGGAAGATTATCGCAACATTGCCGAAGAAAGTGAAGAAAACAATGCCGTTCTAAGAGCTCAAGTCAGTCTCATGACGACAGAAAAGGAAAGTCTCAAGACGGAAAATGATCAATTGAAGGCACAGGTACAAAAACAAAACGAACGACTCGATAGTTCCGTCCAAGCTATGAATGATATGGAAGAAGATTTGATGAAAACACAAGATGAATTGGATTTGGCCGATCAACATGTACGAACATTGGAAATACAAATGCGCAACATGGCAACAGCTGCAGCGGCTGCGCAAAGGGCACCTGCTCCACCCTTTCATGGTGGACATCATCATCACGGCGGAACTACCTTTTATCCACCACCACCACCACCACACCAAGGGACAACTTTTTATCCACTGCCACAAGCTGCAGCTGGTACCCCTGCACCGGGAGCAGCAGCAGGGCCAACAGCAGCAGCACTGAACTTTGCATCAACCGGTCCATTACGGCAAGCTCCACCCTTTATTCCATCCAATCCACAACCATATAGGAATGACCAGGGCCATGGTGGTGGTGGTGGTGGTGGAAGTGACCAACGATGGAACAACTTCAGCAGCAACAACAGCAATGGCAGCAACAGCAGGGGGCAAAACAACAAGAAAAAGCGACGTTAAAAAGAACAATTCTATTTTTTCTTACTACTACAACTATTACTCTAGCACACAACTCTGCTACGAATAATACTAACACTACTACTCTGGTACACAATTTAATCTCAGTCATGATTTTCAAATAGACATAATGAATACTGTGACGACAAAGTGCAATCTTACTATTGCTCGGAACTGGTTCTTAAAAAACATTTCGATTTTGGACCTGGGGGTGAAAAGGACCCTTCTTCATAGCAAACCTTATTCATCGTCGGAATACCAGGAATATGAGTCTACTGACTGGTCTGGAGATGAGAGTGCAAATGACCCTTCTTCATCGTCAGAAGACCCAGCATATGAGTCTACTGACTGATCTGGAGATGGCCGTGTAAATGACCCTTCTTCATCGTCAGAAGACCCAGCATATGAGTCCACTGACTGATCTGGAGATGGCCGTGTGAATGACCCTTCTTCATCATCGGAAGACCCAACATATGAGTCTACTGACTGATCTGGAGATGGCTGTGTAAATGACCCTTCTTCATCGTCAGACGACCCGACATATGAGTCTACTGACTGATCTGGAGATGGCCGTGTAAATGACCCTTCTTCAACGTCGGAAGACCCGGCATATGAGTCTACTGACGGATCTGCTAGCGGAACGTGACGTTGCGACTGGCGACGAGTTGTTCGTGCAAATGACCATTCTTCATCGTCAGAAGACCCGGCAGATGTGTTTACTGACTGATCTGGAGCTGGCCACGTAAATGACCCTTCTTCATCATCAGAAACTTCTGGAGGTGGCAGTACAAACGACCGAGCAGGTGAGCCTACTGACTGATCTGGGGAAGAGGAGATGAGATAGTCTTCCACGTCAAGTTTGTCAAGAAACGGGAGCACCTGAGGTATTACGATTGAAGCGCCGTTAAGGGATCGGCAGCTTTCTCGATCGGTTATCTGCTCCTTCTCCGACCCAACCTCATCAATCTTCATCTTCCAAAGGCATAGGTCCAATAAAGAATGGATTTTCATCCGTTGTTCATAGTGTGCAAGTCGAAAATACACTTTCCCAATCTCAGTTCTCCTGGACGACCATTCGGCCGTCAAGGCGTCTTCGACCGCCTGCCGCATTGTATCTGATTTCGATGACCCTTCGGAGCCTAGCCAATAGTCAAAACGAGTCTGTAGTACTCTTCGAATCACCTGTGTAGAATTTGGCGTCCGATTCAAGCACAAATAGTCCATCGGAGTAGACCCAAATGAGTCCCTACCAAAAATTATATGATCTGGGTGGCCTTCTTTCATCACAGTCAGCAGCATATCCAGATTAGGAGTCTGCGCTACCGACAGGATATGAAGTGGAGTCATACCCAACCCATCCACTTGAGTCACTGCTGCCCAAGGATCTTCCACCATCATTCTACGCAATTGCACCATTGCGTCTTCGGAGGAGCAATATGACTGGTAGTAGCACAGATCGTTCAACGGAGAAGCAGCGAATCGATACCTCAATCGGCGGAAAAGGTCATCAAATCGATCAACATAGCCTCGAACAAAGCGACCAAGCTTCGATCTATTCTTGAATTCTTCCTCATAGTGCACCGTTAAACCTAGGTATCGACCTGCAATATTCACCAGAGAATGGCATGAGGAGAGATCGATGTCCACCAATAGACGGGAGTCGGGGAATTCGATCGATATCAAACTGCTGCAGCCAATAAAAGCATCACTTTCAATGAACTTGATACTTGGTGGGATTCGTAGATGCGACAAGGATGAGCAGTTCTCAAAAGCTCTGGAATAAAGTCTCCTCAATGCCGTAGGAAGGTTGATGTATTCCAGCCCATGACATCCTTTGAAAGTGCAAGTTTGAATTATTTCCAAACTTGGTGGCAGCTCGATTGATTTTAGCTTTCTGCAGTCCTGAAAAGCGCTCCACCCAATTGAAGAAACTGTCCGACTCCTGCATCCAGAGAAAGCTTCGCTCGGGATTACCGTTGTAGATGAAGGTATCTTGACCGTCGTTAATGACTCACATCCCTGAAACAAAGACGATGTGATATATTGAAGCCCCTCTGGTAGTTCAACAGAAATCAAAGAATTGCAACCACGGAAGACTGCGTCTTTGAATCCTGTGGTATCAGAACAAACAATGAGCTTCCGTAGACTTGTGCAGGAAGAAAACGCAAACTCTTGTATCCATAGAAAGTCTTCCGTTTCTGAAATCACAATCGATCCGTCTTCCGGGTTCTGATTGGAAGTCTCAAGAGAGGAATGCGAA
>JAAMXS010001011.1:0-20960 GCA_019693525.1 Cylindrotheca fusiformis | reverse complement strand
TGTGGATACCATTGGTATCAAGAATGGCGATCACCAAGACACAACATCAAAGTCCAAGAGTGTTTTTCGGCCAAATGTCTGGTTGACACCATCCGAACTCGAGAATCCCCACGATGAACTAAAATGGAAGATAAGGCGCGTATGGGAGGTAGATGAATTCGACGAGAAGGAAGAAGAATACACTGTCAACGATGAAGAATTAATGCTCAAGGTTCAAGAGCTTTTCGCCGTACCCCCGGAGCTTCGAGTTCAAAGTGAAGATGATGATCTAGATTTGTCACCGTTTCTCATGAACAGAGTATACGATGAGGATGGAGAAATAAAAGAGATTGAAGAAGGGGTAGAGTTATCGCTTGACGATATGGCAAAGGAGATATTATACATCGCAAAAGAGATCAAACAATCCGCTCTTTGGTGGCAAGTTTCCACCGATCCAGAAGCACAGAACAAACCAAAACTACCAAATGTGAGAAAGAAGAAGAACATCGGAACCAATGCAGTTAAAGAAACGGGAGAATCGGGGACTACAGCTAGGAGGAAATCGGGTGAACTTGGAGCTGTGGCACAAGAAGAAGTAGGAACCACTAACCTCGCTCCAAAAATTCTACCATGGCATAAAAAAGCTAAGCCATTTGTGAAAAAGGAATTGAAAACGAAACTGTGGTGGCAAGAGGAGGTTTAGTTGACCAAAAGATATGCTCCAACCATGGAGGAGAAACTAAGTTCTAAGGAGACAGCTGGTTGCACTCCCTGATTCGAATACGTCCGCAAGAAGTTTGCGATAACGTACTCGGTGAAATGCGTATGCCTGTGGCATCATTAGAAGAATGCCGAGAAAGGCAGGCGCCCAGAATAAGATAATATCGTTGACTAGTTCGTCAAGCCAAAAGAAGTTCGTCTCCAAGTAAAATGGAAGCCAGTCATCGTATTGTATCAAAAACCATAATAAGTACAGGAGACAGCTGACCACGGAGACAGTTTGATCCTTGCACAGACTCCATGATTCGGCTATCTCGGGTTCTGGGTATCCTGAAGAAGGATGGCCTGACAACACCAAGATATCGGTAGTTGCACTTTCCAAGCTAGTAGAATTGTCATCATCCTTGTGCTGTTTTTTGTTTAGATACTTCTGCAGCAATCGCTCATTGGCTAGCTTCTTTTGAATCGTTTCTCCCGATGGTGCAACGTATTCCACAGTCACTGAGGAACTTCCATGCGACCAAAACCCAGATATGTAGCAATCAATAAGAAATCCATCAACCTTCTTAGCTTGCCGAAACGATTCCATCAGTGATTCTCGCTGTCTTGCTATCCTGAGATCCGTCCATTTTGCCAGAGTCCACACCGCCCAACACCCAGGAATGGCTCCAGCATTGGAAAACTCCATAGTAAGCAGAAGCCCGATTCCAAAGAATAGCGGATATGATTTTTGAGTCAGGGACAAACAGGGAGATTGCCAAATATTTCGCAGCTTGTCGAACTCAGTTACCAGTTCAATAGGGTTATTTCTAAGCTGATCCATTCGGTGTTCATGTCTCGACCGTGTTTCCAGAACTAGATATGGAGCCATCAGCAATAGTGAAAGAAGAGACATTATCAACATAGTTGCACTTCCCTCAACAGTGGTACTGAAGAGCTGGGAATATAACCAGGCAAAGAAGAGGTAGAAATAGAGGCCGATGAAACTGATAATTGGATCAACATACTTCGCCCAGATTTGAAGGTCCTGTATTTTGTCTTGATAGAGCATAGTTGGAATTGGCTTTCCTTGTATGATATGTAGATCCATGATCCCACCTTCCCGAGGTGCATCATGGTAAACCGATTTCGACGCAAAGGGCAAGTCGGTCGATCGAATAGTCAATTGATTGGGGTTTGCTTGCTCATCAAGACGATAATCCAGGACAACTTTGTATCTTCGATGATTCGTGATAGGGTCAACTGCCCGTTTTCTGCTTACAACCGTGGCTTGGACCATGGCGGACTTTTTCTTGGAAAGCATAGAGTGCCGTTTCAATAGTCTTAGATACTTGCGGCGATAGCACAACATTTGAATCAAAGAGCGCATCCCATTCACAGCCCCAATGACGCCCACAATGAAAGAAACATATCCCATAAGAAATCCAAGGCCGAATGCTGTGATGACAACAACTCGGGTTCTCTTGTTGTGCAGAACTGACACGGGGTGGCTTTCCGGAATCCGAAACAACATAACTCAATCCAGGTCCTGCACTGAGTGGGTGCTTGCTCTAGCTATTATTCGGTCGTGACAGTCCCAAAACAATCGACGGAGAAGTGGAGGGATGAAGACTAGGAGCACGGTTGCATGGATCTATTCCTTCTATATACCGCAGTGGCAGAGCGGGTCTTCACGGGGGTTTCAAATGATAGGAGGCTGGGTTGCCGTCAAACTGCCTCATTGTGTGTGAAGGATATTGGCAACAGTAGTTTTGAATGATAAAGACGGGTTTCTTGTACCCTCAGATTGTTTCACCCGAATTACAATCCCTCGAATATTCCCCCTTTGCTACAAGAATCAGTAGAGGATCCCCACAATATATCCGAATGAACTCGATATCAACAGATCTAATATTTGTAGCTCATTCAACTGGTATCAACAATCCTAAATCTATTTATTTGTCTAAAGCTATCAAAATCTCTGCCTGTAGAGTTCGATGGACATCGTAGGGTAGGTAGGTGTGCACGACGGGGATAAGCAAGAAGTCGGGGGAAGTACCCGGATATACAAGGAACCCGGATATATAATCACAAATTACAGGTATTCAAGAACTCCGTTCTACGTCAACTATACGAGAACACAAAATGTAAATGAAGCAAAAAGCAATTCTGGTTCTTCACATTCTGATTACAAGTAGTGGTGGTTCATACAATATTCTCATTCATGAAAACTTGGCTCAACAATGGAGATCAAGTCTTCTACCTCTTAGGAGTCCAGTGAGCGCAGGTACTCTTTCGCCGTTTCATAGGAAGTCCAAGATATAGCCACCGCTGGGGTATGGGACAAAATTCTAGGAGTCATTCCTCGGAAGAAACCAACTCCTCCTTCTGTTTGATAAATGCGAGTTGCCGCCTCTCTCCAACCGGCTACAAGTGGCTTGCTCGTCATCTTGGCTTTTGTTGACGTCAATGGACAGTTTTCCGGGGGGGACGAAGAAACAGAGCAGGCTGGGGTAAGCTGTTGAGTCTGCAGATAGGTCTTGATCCGATCCAAAGGAGTCGTTGAAGCTGCTGCTGTTAGGCCAGCAACGGAACTTGCAGCCAGTGTCACGGGCAGGCTTAACTTTTCGCCCCTTTCAGTCCATCGTTCCTTGAGAAATTCATTCGTTCCTACCATAACCATACCGTATGGGACATTTGCAGCCAGCGTGATAGGGAAACTGCGGAACAAGCTAACCACTCCTTCATTTTCAATCATCGTCGACAAGGCATGTGCAAGGCCTCTGTAATGGCCAAGCTGCAAACGTTGCTTAACGGTATCCAAAGGCCCCATAATGAAGTCATGAGAAAAGGAAGCAGTTGCACCAGCCAGAGCACTTCCATATGTCGTGACTTGGCCGTTGCTATCCAAGGTCGAGGCTTTGACAATTTCATAAGAAGAAAAGTACAGTGCGTGTGCTGGAATGCATCCAACGACAATGCTATGAACCCCTCTCCACAATCTGGACACTCCGGCAGCTGTGGGGGGATGTCTTGCGGCAGCACCAGCTTGTGTCCCTTCAAGCGCAAGCGGTTGGCTCATGAGCTGCCGAATCGCTTGCAACATACCCATATTGGTGGGCACACCGGACGAGGAAGCGGCTTTCTGAAGGATTGATCTTTGCCCGCCGATAATACTGTGGGACGAAACAGAAGGGGAAGAAGAACTGGGATTGTGAGCACAGGCAGCACAAACTTGAATGTGCGTTCGGACAGTATCCAGAGGATAAACCAAGCCATGTTCTGCAACTCCAGCGAGACTCCCGGCAACGCAATGGTGCCAGAATGGAGATTTGCCATCCCATTCTTCCCAGTCGTCATCGTAGTCGGAGTGCGGAGGTTCCATCGACATATTACTTTGTCTTACAAAGATGGAGTCTGATGCTGCTGATGACTGATGATACTGATGCCAGGATTCACTATCTTCGAGACTTTATGACAGTAACACGAAGGTTAGAATGATTGCCTTTCCCAAGATTCCTTCATGAAGAAGCAGCTGCTCGAGTGGCTCATGGTTGATGTGTTCAATGGTGGAGCCTCCCTGGTACAAACGTACATACATACCTGTTCCTTGGTAAACTGGATTCCGTCCCCGCCTTTTCCCTCATCGTCATCGGACTTCGCATTGCTGCACGGAAGAATTGAGAAGAATTCTCATGTGGTGTGACGGACAGACAATCACAAGACACTGTAGGAAGAAATAGTCAATGGAGCTGTTTGAAGCCCATTGGAGAAGAGCCATTTTTGGTACAAAAATACTTACATACATGTTTCATGGTACATAGTACTGCGGTTGCGCCATTTCCTTCACCGTCATTTCGACTTCACTTTGTGGGCGGAAGAATCTCCGCGTGCGACGGACAAGACATTCACCAAGTTGGTCAAAGGGTCCGTCTCTTTTCTTGCCAGTGGTCGATTTATGCTCTTTCTTTCATGCGTGATACTCATGGTAGTACTATGTGCAGGGGCTGATTTTTGGGTGTTGCGCTGGTGCAAGACGTGCGCAGGCATCAAACGTCACACCAACAAGAGTCATGTGTCACGTCTAACTTAAAGATTTCTGAACGAATCTTGGAAGCAGGCATCAAAAATTGATGCCTTCTTTCTCTACAGCAGAGCCTTTTTTGACCCATTCATCAGTGACGATAGCAATTTCACTATCATGCATCTGCAACGAATTGCTCGATGTTTCAACCATTCGATTAGCCATCGCCTCTATTCTCAATCCCTGGCATCGAACAATACCGCCGCTATCGAAAAGTTGTACGACATCCTGGAAGAGTACCGAGTTAAGAAGTACGTTGTTTTTGTTTGTGCAACCTTCTTGTCAACAAAAGAAAGATGGCCAACTATGTTTCATTTTCTGCCAAATTTAGCTATAGCCAGACAGTTCCTAGTCGCTTTGTGAAAGAAGTGGTAAAGTACGCGGACGAGAACAAGGATGGCGTCATTCAACAAAGTGAATTTCAGCATTTCCTGGATAACATTGGTGCAGGAGACAAGCTTTCCAAAGACGAAATTCAGGATGTTATGAACTATGTCGGTGGGGAGGACGCTACCGAACTTTCCATTGAAACGGTGCAAAAGAAATTGATCGATGAGATTATTGCAAAGAGAAAGAAGTAACAACCCATGCTATAGAAGAAAATTGAGGCTCTAGTGCTCTATAGAAAGTGAAGGCCTCAAGCCTTGACATAGACTTTATAGTGCTTGGTCCTAGAGTTTAAAAACTGAAATCTTCCTAAAAACAATCTTCTCGATTTGACTACAACTCCTCATCTGCCCATTCATTTTCCAGAATCTCATACAACTTGGTAAAGAAATTCATAACCAGAATGAACGCAATTGTGCCTCCCAACACCAACGGCCCGAAAGGATCGTCCCAACGAGCGGGAATACGAGCACGGATCTGATCGGTACGCCAGAGGAAAGTGTATAGAGCATAAAGGCAAAATCCCAATGCCACTGGGAGCATTGCCAACGCGTACCACTCTCCCCAACTTTCACCAGTCTCATCAGAAAATGCCAGAATAGACGAGGCGATAGAGGAAAGAATTACTGCATAATGAAGCCAGTGCAGATACGTACGTTCGTTTGCAAAAAAGACTTTGGGTTCAATTTTCTGAATGGACGTCGGAGCCACAATGGCTTCCGAATAATTGAACCGAGAACAGAATGGAAACATCCAATGGCAATGTTGCTCTGTACCATCGTCTTCGTCGTAATACTCTTCGCCATAGAAATTCAAGTCATCACCTTCCGCTGCCTTCATTGTTGCCAAACCTTTAGACGCAGCGGCCGATACATTTGTGCGACCTAGAGCTGTGTCTTTTCGGTTGTTGACAGTGTCGCCAAATGGCAAGAGATGATTGTAAACAGCATTGGCCCCAGGACCAGCTCCCACGTTGGGATCTGCCAAAATTCTGCTCGCACCGGAGGCGATAATGGACTCCCGAAGCGACACGTCGTCGACCCAGTAAGGAACAGAACGGACGTCTTCTGGAAGAAGGATAGCGCATCCGTGGCAATACTTGGAATACTTATGGCACTCATAGAGTAAACCAGAGTTCTGTAAATCGATAACCCACTGAGGTGGCGTCATGTTTCCTCCCTTGAGCTCCAGCTTGATCTCCAAAACAGCATGGGGAAATCGGTGAAGCTGATTGTTCTCCAAAATCCACGAAGGATCACGGTGCCATACTTTCATATCTTGAAGATCGTACCCACGTTCCGATATCATACAAAGGTTTGTGTCCAAAGAAATTCGGACAGTGGCATCGAAAGGGATTTGAAAGGCTGTTCGCATGCATTGAGTGCGAACAGTGGGAACCAGCTGCTTGCTGACGCATACTTGGGTCACTTCATGAACCAACTGTTCCCATTCATCAGCCTCTTTCTGCGTCTTTCCTTTGTCGAGCATCTCTTGCTTCTTCTCGGCGATTGGATAGGTATCAGTCATCACCTGGTGAACTTCCGATTCGTCAATCTATAACGTACGAAAAGACACAAGTTAGGGCTCAGTACACTGAGTGTGACGCAATCATTGTTGCTTTTTGGAAACGTACAATAAAGCGCTCCTTTACTGAAACTTCTCCTGTCCACTTGTCATTGTGTGTCTTGCGCTCGACGAATACAGTCTTTGGATTACCGGGACCGTACCAACGCATACGAAGAGCAATGGCCCCAGGAGACTTCTCCAGACGACCGTGATAAAGCTCCAATTGGTCATTATCCATGTAGACAGAATTCGTAAATTGTGAATCACTTTCGCCTGTCGACGTTTTTTGTAGAAAAACAGGTAAATGCCGCAAAACGAAATACTTGACGCGGCTGACGTCCTCCGTCTTGACCCAGTACTTGGTAGTGGATCGCAAAAATGACTGGGAGGCATCCTTGTTCTCTTCCGCCACGTGATCGTCGCGAATATTCGAATAAATCTGCGAAAGTCTCACTACAAGATCACTGTAGTCACCTCGAACCCAGGCTTGACCATGCATTCTCGAAATGTAGAAACTCTTGCAAGGATTATTCGGAAGATACTTGTCATGCTTCTTCAGAATCTTGTGGAAGCCCATAAAGTTGATATTCACATACTTTTCCAACCTTAAAAAATCGTCAGCAATAGCATCACCCAATTCTTGTACCTTTTCATTTGGGGCTTTCCCAATCATTGCCTCTGCCTCCTGAATTTTCTGTCGCAGTTCAGTCACTTTCTCCAGGGTAACCTTCTCGACCTTTGTAAGTTCCGTATCGATTTTCTTCAGAAAAATCTCCTCCGTCATCGTCTGGGAAGTTTGGGCAAGTCCCTGTGCATTCGTTGGAGGTGGAGTGGTCAAAGATATTTGTCGATTCTCCAAATCGGCTCTAAAAACAAAAAGATACAGCTATCAGCTCTGTTGCGATCACGACAAACAAGAAGATTCGTGGAAGATTCGACGATATCTTACCCGCTAGGAGCACTCTGGGAAAGGATTCGGATGATGTCATCTAGTTCCGAATAGTTCAAGTAAGCCGCCTCGCCATATTCAGGTTCGATGTTGGCTTTCAAATGCTCTCCATACTTCATGGTGCAGTCCTTGAAATGGAGGAGAAGACGTTCGGTGTTGAATTTATGTGGCCCATTTTTCATCAATGTGCGACGTCCTTTCATTTCCAAGTACAAATGCACGTGAACCCGTAGGCGGTGAAGTAGTCGCAGTGGTCGCGTGGATAGGTCGTCGCATTTTCATTTCTTCCTCCGTCAGCAGAGTATCGTCTGTACGCGTTTAGTCACTTGGGGAAAGGTACGTTTTTGAAAAATATATATCGTCTGTTCAAACGTAGACAGCAGCAACAGAGGACAGGACGCTAGCCTCTAGCTAGGCTAGGTCGGAGAGGTCGGAAAGCTAGCTTCACTGTTTCCGTTTTTGCATCCCATCCCGCCTCACCCTGTGGGTGCAAAGGCTTCAGCCTTTGCACTGCAGGCAGATGGGACTCGGGACTGTTTCAGTCCCGAGCCCATCTCACACCACAACAAACCACGGAGCACGACTAGCAGGAAGGAACAGGACGACAGACAGCGAGCGGCGCCAGTTGACTATCTTCGATAGATGTCCATACGTATAGTCGACTCGATGGCTCGAAGTGCATGTCAATGCTACTGATGATCAATTCTAAAGATGAGCTTGGACAGAACTTCAGGGAAAGACTTCAAGTAACTTTGTCGCATGAATTAACTGACAAAACCAGAAAAGATTACCGCAATAGACTCCAGAGAATTATTAATTATTTTGAACAAAACTGCTCAACATACTACCAAGTTGGTGTTCGAAAAAACATAGGCAGAAAGAAAAGAAATCCAGCAATGTACTACTTTGGAAGATTCAAGTTAGATCTGGTGTACGCCGGTATGATCGTCCAGTATATTCTCAAGTTTCTGGTTTACCATGAGAGAACAGGCAACAACAAAGTACGCACCAGAGGAGACATTGTTCCTTGTATTCATAGTGATGAAGTTAATAGATTCACATTTTGGATTTAATTCAATCAGCTACATTATTAAAAGACGCGAATCAAGGAAAATATTGGAACGAAGCGGCAAGCAAGTACACTAATTGCTCAAGAAGAAATCCAGCAAGATTGCAACAAGCAACAATTCACACAGGCGCCAGTATCTTGCTTGAACCAGTTGATCACTCACCTTGCGTCTTGAATTCGACTCCACATGCAGTTGCAGTAAATGCAGAACAGGACCGAATGAGGGAAGAGTCTGGTGACCCAATGCAGCCGATTCCAAATCGTCATTCACAAGCAATGCTGTAGAGAACGAAATTGGTGGTGGTTCGTGGACGGTGAGGATGAGTATGTTTATTTTTGCAATGCAAAAGAAATAATCGTAAGGGGACATACCTGTAGGATTTCTGTGAATGTAATAAATACTGTATTGTTGTTTTGCTTGCATTCATCAGATACCCGGCCGAGGGTACTATAAATTTATACTTTCCCAAAATCTATCGCTCATATTAGTCATATTTTTATACTTTATGAAAGTTTTCCCAAGCAGAATACTGGCTGTGCTAGGACTACTATTCATCAAACATCCCTAGTAGGTGAATCATAGTTCATGAACTAAAAAGTAAGCGTGGAGATGGCAGCAATCTTTTGTCTCTGCGTATTCTTGACAAAGTGTGTTCCCATCATGTCAGGGTGCTTCTTGTGCTTCTCATGTCGAGAAGAAAGTATTATGGTATTCAACGTCCAGGTGGGCAGCTCGAAATGTATATCCATCGGTTCGCCAAATGGAAAATAGCAGTCCGGCCGACTGATAGGCAACGTACATGAACCGACCATTGGGTGAAAAAGAGAGGCCAGTTGTCGTATCCTTGTATGCCTGACTTTCTAGGACCGTGTGGTATCGTCCCTGTCTGTCCCTAGCATGAACACCCGAATTGTGGTCATGTCCTCCTTGTTCGGTAAAGTACACAAGATCTTGTGCGGGGGAAAGTATATGTTCTATTTGTTCCGGGGATCCATCGAAGAATCCGCTGTTCGTAGTCTCGTTGTAGTATGTCCCAGAATCCAGATCGAGCACAAACAATTGCTTGATTGAGTTGGACACAAAATACATAATGGGACCTTTTACGTCAATGCCCTCCGTTTCTGGGTAATACATTTCTGCATTGTTTCTACTCGCTTCTTCATCATTCGTCCATACAAAAATGCCACCATCGTTGGTGGAGTTTGGAAAAAGCATCAAGAATTCAGTCGTCCCACTCCCATGTAGCATCTCCGACGGCTTCTCCCAGTTCGGAGAGTCCGGAACAAAGCGCCGGAGTGCCCCTCGCTTCTGATTTTCAGTAACAAAGAACCGAGGAGCTGTTTCATTCCGGGTATCATATGCAAAGCTGTTCCAGTTTCCTCCATTCCGCCCGATGCTTATCTCCTGTGCTTTCTGCTGTCCCTTTGCATCTACTTGAAAAATACGCCCTCTATCTCCATTTTCTTCGCAGCTGATCCAAGTACCCCAGGGAGTCTCACCGCCACCACAATTCTTACTGGTTTTCTTTAGTATGATCTCATAGTCAATAATATTGCCCTCTCTGTCAAACGTTAGAGCACCGACCCCACCTTTCTTGTCGGGTAAGTTCGAGTTACTCACATATATCCAACCACCTCTATTGTCTTCTCTGTCATCTTCAAATGTTGCTCCAGAATCTGGAAGTTTATGAAATCGATCCTTTGACTGCTTGCCATCTCGACCAAAAGTGATCTTCTCATCCGCAAAGGCAATGATCTTAGCATCCAAGCCATCTGAAAGGGAAAGACCAAACTTGTCTGTCTTCAATTTCCCTGGAACATAAGTTTTTTCTGGCTGATACGTTGGTGAGTTGGTTGGGACAGGTGAGCTGGAAGGACCAGGATTTTGGAAATTGTCGGGAGTAGATATAGAGGTGGGGGGGACTGTTAGCGGATCAAAGTCTGGGAACGAAAAGTTTTTGTCGGTCAAGCCGTTCTTTCCAGAAGCCGCTTTGGACGAATCCTCCTTGCCAATGACGGCGATAATGGAAATCATCACGAGTACAAAGATGATGGCTGCAATGATGTAGAGCACTTTCTGAACTTGACTTCGATTATTGAACCAAAGCCAAAAGCATGCACAGGGGGGCGCAGTGATTTTAGTTTCTATTTCATTTTGCTTTTCCTCATCCCCAGCATCGCTGAAACTCCGAGTCGAAGCAATTTTGATTGGAGGGATAGCTTCCTTCTTTCCGTTCAGCGCTCCAATCTTCTGCCTCATCCACCCAATTGCTCGATGACGGCTTGTTGACTTTACTTCTTCTGCTCTATCGGCTTCATCCCATGGGGTAAACTGAAGGTCCCACGCTCCTTTAAAGATGGTGCTCGAAGGATGGGATGACATCTTAACACTTGTGGATGACGACGATTGCAAGTTCCTCTGACCTGTTGGTGATCGGTTTTATGAATTTTTGAAATGGACATAGCGAGTAGAAAGTGCGCGTCTGCACAGCATTCATTGCAGGCGCGCGCAACAACAACGGTGAGGAAGCTGATTATTGAAGTAGTAGTTTTATGGTTTAGCACTCACTTTTCACGAAATACTAGATAACGTTGGTTTATCCAATTTCGAATGTTTCTTTTGATTTAGTGACTCCAGATTTCAAATTTTTGGTCCATAACACGATGGTCGCGTTTTGATTGATTTGAAATGGCATTGTGGTACAAGAGAATGGAAAGACATGGTCTAGCCAGTCACACCATGAGCGTGGACACCGACAATTTCTAGGCGGTTTGGAGTGTTCAAATGTTTTGGTTGATTAGTCTGTGTCTGCAGACTTAAAGTTTTAGTACATTCACATCCTTTCCACGGACACAGGTGAACTTCTAGGCGGAGTGTGTGCAAACAAAGAACGTTGTTGGCAACAGGACAGCGGGGGAACGCAGCTTAGTCATTCTTATTGGTGTTAATGCATTGCTTCAAACCTAGGTCACGACCTCTCCGATATTGACTGAACACGGATTGGAGCTTTTCCACGCTACACAAAAGCCGAATGATATGAAGAAGAATCATAATTTCTTGTCCCTGGTGGCTTTGTCCACGGAATTTGCAGTTCGGATGGCAACTATGATGCATGCCTTGGCAAGGCGAACCAAAATGAAAACAATACCGGCAATGTGGATCTTGGTCGGCTTGTATTATTTCGCATTCATTACGGAACACCGATCGATAGCCAGATCTAGAAGAAGAGGTGAATCCAAACTGGCAACGAATGACGGCCGAAAAGAAAAAGGCCCCAGTCATGAATATATGTTGCGACCGAAAGACAAATCCGGTCCCAACATTGCATGGCTCATGAGCTTTCCCAACAGTGGAACAAGCTACACGATGACACTAGTGGCAAGAGCCTCAAATCGATCGTTTGCGACGAACTATGGCAACGAGGTTACACCAAAGGATGGCGATTCTACCCTTAGCATTTATCCCCATCGACCGGAAGGACCGTTTTGGCCTGGAATGAGTGGACAGATGTTGGCACCTCGCCCTTTGCCAGACGATTTAGTTCTGACCAAGACCCATTGTGGATCTCGTTGTATGGATTGTGGCCCTCAAGAATACACTGAGACGGCTGCAGAATTTCTTCGAAGTTGTACCACTGGTCATGCTCGCCTAGCACCAAAGCAACCCTCTACAGAAGTGCACTATCCACCAGATCGCGTCGCAAAAGCAATTCACTTGATTCGAAATCCTTTCACCAATATAATTTCAAGATATCACCAGAAAATTAAGAATCAGAGGGATAAAAACGAAACAGAATGGTTGGCAGCCCATCCAAACAACTCCTCGGGTTTTTTACAGTGGTGCAAGGAATTGGACCAGTTTTCATATCGGCAAGATGTTCTATACTTCGGAAAAGACAACATTCCAAATGCTCCGTGTCATGGAGAATTTCACAAATATGCGCAGTGGCACAATTTGGTTCATGCTTCCCTCGAGCTGATTGGACACGACATTCCAGTCCTTACCTTGTATTACGAGGATTACAAAGATAGCTTGATCAAAACCGCAAACACGCTCTTAGGTTTCCTGGAGCTGGAAATGGTTGGAGAGTTACGGGAGTATGCCGGAACAACTGAGTTTTCGGACTATTTTACAGACTTCCAGAAAGAGGAAGTAAAATATCTGGTGCGCAGTTTGGCAAGCAACTCCACCTGGGGGAAAATTCATCACTACTTTGAAGATTTTTAGTTTCTACCGAAGGAGAGAGAGTTCAATACATGTCACAGCACGAAGAGCCTTTCTAATTGGAGGTTGGGACAGCGGTAGTAGACCCATGCGTAGCATCCTTACTATTTGAACTAGAATCTGAAGCGCTCACTAACCTAACTCCATATGTTCACATTCAGTAGCGAAGTTGCTACAAGTCTCAGCCAAGGCTTGTCTAATTCCTCTTTCTCGCGAGTTCATGCCTGAAACTATTCGCAAAGAGTCGGTCGATAAAGAAGATTGCTTTACAAGCTTTCCATTCAATTCTTCAACGGTGGCTCGTACATAAGGCGTCAGGCCATTTCTCTTCAGAGCCCTTTGTAGACATGTCTGATCACCATTTGCGGGAACGTTTCGTTTTTTGGCGTTCTTCAGGTCAGATGCGATGTGGTTAAACCATGCCTGTACAAGGTTCTCCAACTGTGGGTGATGAAGATTCCACACTGAAACAGCGCTGCTGATTCTCGAAGTTTGCTCTTCATCGCATCTGTTGCTTCGAGTCGCGACAAGCATAGTCTTATCATCTAGAAGATTCCTTGCATCAAAGTCAAGATCGTAGAATAATGCGTCATCCGGGAGTAGCAGCAGTTGTTCGTAGTTGTCTATGTTCTTCATGGCTCTTGAAAGGATTGCGAATCTATTGAACGCAGCCCTTTTGGGTGGAACTTCGCAGGAGTTGTCGTCAAGTGGAGTCTTGAATGCCATTCCTTTTACAACTACAAGATCATGCCCCCAGCGACGCGCGTATCGCTTGTTCATAGGAAGAGTCAAGTTTAGATACTTGTCATATGACCCATAAGTAGTATATTGGGCAATAAGCAGGCGACGAGTGCTGAGTAAGGAGCTATTGCTTCGATATGAATGGAAGTTCCACGCCGCCGGTTTTTTTGGGTTACATCCAGGAGTGTTGGACGAAAACTCGTTCATCTCCAAACTCGGCAGTACTTCAAGATTCTTGTCCACGGATGCACTTCCCTGCATCTGTTTCAGGCGTCCGTTTGCAACCGGCGTTGAAAGGTTCAACGTTCGATTTGCAGCATTGAGCAAAACATGTATGTTGTGGAATTCCATACTGTGAGGGTCGAAATAGTAACGATTGGCTACATGGCTGGCTGCTTTTCGAATTCCTTCTTCGCGTTCGTCCAAGCCAGACCCGTGCCATGAGCAAGAATCATGCCGTATGAAATGTTTTATAACAGTCGCACTGCGATAGTGAAATTCATCAAGCACGGCATGGACGGAGTTTTTTCGATCATCCTTATTCAACGCCTCTACGAGATAATATTGATCTCCCCGAATAGAAAAATTCTTCTTAATTCCTTCAATGCAACCCGCGTCCCACTCTTTAGCTACAGTTCGAGAAAGTGGATGGTGCAAGTTCCACAGTGTCACTCCATTGTTGATTCGATGTGTCTGCGGAGAATCCAGCTCGTGCGTCTGAAGTGCCACCAGCATTTCATTTTCTCCCGAAATCATGTTTGTTATGTCAACAGAAAAATCATATATCAGTGTGTCTGAATCAAGAATGAGTACTTGATCATAGACTGAACTTTTTTCCAAGGCCATGAGCAGCAAGTCAACTTTGTTATACATGCTTTGCTCCTCTGGAATCTGATTCCTTTGAAATGAGAACCTTTTTGTCGTCCCACGCACCAACAACATGTCATGCCCCCAAGCCTTTGCATACATTCGATTGATGGGAGATGTGATGTTCAGGAGTTTCTCATATTTTCCGAAACCAGAATACTGTGCAATGAGAAGGCGTTTTCGTGGTTGCAGAATCGACGTGGCGATACTGTAGTTGTACCACTGCCAATTGATCACAGCAGATTGCAACCCAATCATCGTCTGTGGCTTATCAAAATCCTCCTTGTGAACTTCATGAATGAGGAAGGGGTTTAGAGTCCGTATGGTGATCTGGCCTACAATACCCAGCCCAAACACAAGAGACAGAACCAATACATGGCTTCTGGTAGCGCGCCCTTTCCATGTCCTATTCCTGCGAGAATTAATATACCCTTTATCCTGCATTTTCGTGGTTGGAAATTGCTGAAGCTAGTGCTCAGCGCTGCGTCTTTCTTTTCTCATCAATGTCATTGGGTTGTCGGATGCTACAGTGTAATACTGTATGTCAAATCATGAGTTTTCAAATCTACCGACTGCAACGGCTTTCCAAGACATTGAACGATACATACCGCACGTGCCTTTGCTAAGTAGTAGTGTGTCCGTTGCGTTGTCACACGACGAGTCCTTGGGCCGACGGACGCACGCTCGTCAAGTACTTTTCGAGGTACAAAACAAGAAGTTATCATGGTGGCCCGAATGGACTTGGACTTTAACAGAAACAACCCAAAAGCGATTTCTTGTAGCTCAGTCAATAGATAACAATAATCCTAATATCTCATCATTAGTCTAGAGCTATCAACACATCTCCCACTCTCTTTGCAGAGTTCGTCAACAGAGGAAGTATGCAATGGTGCAGTTTGAGGATACCCACTGTCGGAGGAATTCCTCGGAACAAGGATCCCGGATGTAACATATTTTCTGATTCACCACTGCTTCATTATGAGGTGGAAGTAACATGTTTTGTCAAAGAGCAGCAGGTGGTTCCTGGCATGGCCTTTTTCGTCTCCCCAAACCTACGTACAGAGCCCAATGTTAGACAGACGACCTCAGTTTTCAAGGTTTAAGAAAGTTGCTAAGGGCGGTGCAAAGGTATCTTTTTGAGCTAGCTATTGTTGTTGTTACTTTTATTTGATATTGCGCATATTCAATCTACTCCTCATATTTATCAAAAATAAGAGCGCAGTTTGTTCCACCAAATCCGAAACTGTTTGACATCGCTCTTTTGAATTCGCCTTCCTTTCTTTTCGTAAGAATGTTCATGCCTTCGGCTTCATCAACAAGTTCCTTGATGTTGGCGGATTCCGCCATAAAGTCGTTGTTCATCATCAAGATCGTGTAGATTGCTTCGTGCACTCCAGCGGCTCCAAGCGCGTGACCACTCAAAGATTTGGTGGAGCCAACATATGGCTTGTACCCCTTCTCACTGAAAAGGTTTTTGATGGCACCGAGTTCTGCAATGTCACCAACAGGCGTTGAAGTACCGTGGGTATTGATGTAGTCTACAGGCTTGTCATCAGAATGTCTTGCCGCATCTTCCATAGCTGACTCCATACATTGCTGTCCACCCACACCTGAAGGAGCAACCATATCGTACCCATCAGAATTAGCCGCGTATCCAACAAGCTCAGCATAAATTTTTGCTCCCCGTGCTTTAGCATGCTCAAGTTCTTCCAAGACAACAATGCCACCGCCACCAGCAATCACGAAACCATCACGGGTCTTGTCAAACGCACGAGATGCAGTCTTTGGACTGTCGTTATATGAAGTGGATAGCGCTCCCATGCAGTCAAACATACTTGTAAATTGCCAGTTCACATTTTCACCTGACGTCAAAATCGTTGAAACATGGTTTAGAGACAATCATTCAAGACGACGTAAGTACACGCAACGGCCGTCTTACCAGCTCCACAGAATGCAATGTCAGCCTTGTTGAGAAGAATTTGCTCGAAACCTGTTCCGATGCAATGAGCTCCAGTGCTGCAGGCGCTTGAGATGGAATAACTTGGGCCTTGGACCTTAAAGTTCGTAGCAAGAACGGCACTGCATGTAGATCCCATGGATCGAGTGACTCGAAAAGGACCAACCTTGTTCTTCCAACGCTTTCCCCCACCAAGTACAGCATCACAAGTCTCGACAATATCTGGGATACTAGTTCCTCCCTGACCAATAATCGCGCACACCCTCTGATTCTGTTCGTATTCTTCGGGCTTAAGACCAGAGTCTTGGATTGCACGGTCCATGGCAATGTATGCGTATTTCGCATTGGTTCCCATGAAACGAAGGGCAGCCTTAGGAATCAGTTCTTTGAAATCAGCGTCTTTCAATTCGGGGACTCCGGCCACATTGCTCTTGATACCCAGCTCAGCAAATTCTTCTTGAAACGTAATACCCGGTTCAGCATCCTTGAGACTCTTGGTGACATCTTCTAGTGTGTTTCCAAGACAGGATGTAATTCCCATTCCAGTGACGACGACTCTTCTGTCAGCCATATTAAGAGAAGTGGAAGTCACATCTGAAAGCCACAAAGCAAAAGGAACTATTTGTTAGTTGCATATGATCACATGGAATCCCTCGACTGATGGTCTATCCTTGCAAACGTGGGTTCGCAGGGTTCTTGGGCAGCCCCGAAGCAGTCACCCACCTGAACTACGAAATCCAGCATTTTTACTGGTTGCAGTGAATGCAAAAGCGGCATGAGGGGCCGCCAGGATAAGAAGGCTAGCTTGGAATTTCATCGTGGAAAACAATCTATAGTCTAGCAGCACTATATTTCGCAGTATAAAACAGACAATCGATGGAGTTGCGTCGCGACTTCAGACTTGAGCATGATGATGTCGTTCGTTTTTTACACGTTGCCAACCGCAAAGATCCGATGCAAGCCATGGCGGTATGTCAATAATCCTTATTCATTGATTTTTATTTCTGTATTGAACCCAATTGCCTTGAATAGTAAATAGCCCAATGTCGCTACTGACGTCACCCACTACAAAACGAGTACGTGTTCGCATCCTGTCCGATGATTTTTTCTCAACCCGAACGTACAGGTTTGGTCTGTAGGGAGATGGGTAGGTCTGATGGCGGATGAACATCAAGACCGACGTCGGTCCTTGTTTGAGTGGTCTAGATGCCAAGAGTTTGTCAAGGTGGTGTTTGTTGATCCACGTCTTGTAATCTTAAGGCTTTTCCGACGTCTGCTTTTTACAGCTGAATTGATCATTGTTCTTCTTGTTGACAGTACAGAACAATTGATCGGCTGCTGAATTTCTCCTTGAATTAATTACATTTACCACTATGAAGATATACCTGTCATCAATCGCACTGCTGTTTGCTGGTGCATCCGCCTTTTCGCCAGGTCCATCTACCGCTAGCCGTTGCAGCACTGAGCTCATGGTAACGTCTGGAAAGATGAATTGCCGCCCGATTGGAATTGGTAGTGCTGTTCCAGAGACGATTATTACCAATGTTGACCTTGAATCTGTTGTAGAAACGAATGATGAGTGGATCCAAAGTCGAACAGGAATAGCGCAAAGACGGGTCTTGACAGGAGATGACAGTCTAAGAAGTTTAGGATCCAAAGCTGCACGGCAAGCTCTGGATATGGCTGGACTCTCGGCCGAAGACCTCGACATGATCATCTGTGCTACGTCGTCACCAGATGACATGTTCGGTGATGCAACAGCGATTGCAGCAGAAATCGGATGCACAAAGAATACAGTCGCCTTTGATCTTACTGCTGCCTGCTCTGGTTTCCTTCTCGGGACAGTAACCGCAGGCCAATTTCTGTCTTGTCCTGGAACCAGCACGAAGAATGTGCTGGTTGTTGGAGCAGATGCCCTTAGTCGATGGGTAGACTGGGATGATCGCAATACTTGCATCCTTTTCGGTGATGGTGCTGGGGCAATGCTTATCACAAACGAGGGCGACGGCGAATCTGGTCTGTTGGGTTTCTCTGCTCACTCGAATGGAGAAGGATATGGAGACCTGAACTGCTTGTAAGCATTTTATCGTGCCACCAAGCTTATCGATTGCATCACGTATGTTCTCAAAATGTCTGTCCTTTTTCTTCAATAGATATAATGGTGACCCCCGACCAGTGTCAACACCTGGTGGAGACACAATCCTGAGTTCAGGAAAATTTCAGAAGATAGAGATGAATGGACAAGAGGTGTACAAATTCGCCACCAGAGAAGTTCCAAGAGTGTTGCAAGAAGCCTTGGAGGCTGCGGAGATGACGGTCGATGATATTGATCATTTGCTTTTGCATCAAGCGAACATTCGTATCATGGAAATTGTTGCAAAAAGATTGGGCATTCCGTTCGAGAAGGTGATCACGAACTTGAGTTCCTATGGCAACACTAGTGCCGCCTCGATCCCTCTTGCACTGGATGAAGCAGTACGATCTGGACAAGTGAAGAAAGGTGATGTAATCGCATGTGCAGGCTTCGGAGCCGGCCTCACATGGGGCTCCGCAATCATGCGATGGGGCTAACCACAGCTAGATAAGAATCAATAGCCTTAATCATGGTCGCCAAGGATATTTCTCAAAGAAGGCCAGCTACTAGCACCTGCGTTTCAAAAAAAAAATGCCAAAGGAAAGAAGAGGACAAACAAAGCATCAGGATCGAAAGTGTGGCATTTTTCTTACTGTGAGCTGTAGTAGAATAGATATTGAAACTGCAGGATGGAGTTTTGTGAGGCCTCAGAAAATCCCAATAACTATAAGACATAGTCCATTCAGCTACCAGAATTCTATAGGAGTGACTAGCTAAGAATCAATGAATAAAGTAGGAGCCAATAGGATAAGAAGGCTAGCTTGAGTTTTATCAGTGGGAAACATAGTATTGTTTAGCAGCACTCTATTTCGAAGTATACAAGAGACAATAGGCGGGCTTCAGATTTTTAACTTGATGATGTCGTTCATTTTTACACGTTGCCAACCACCAAAATCTGATGGAAGCGTTCCCAAGAAGTTAATACTGTACAAACTGTAGTTCTCATTCATTGATGTTTGGTTTGAACCCAATGTTGTACAAGTATCTAGTATGCAACAGCATGACGTCACCGACTTCCAAATGAGTACGTGTTCGCATTTCATCCAATCCGATCATTACGGTATGAAGTAGTCTATTATGAAACCGAACGTACTGCCAGCGAGAAGTTTGCTCAGTACAACTAGGATCGTTTGAAAGAGGGTCCATGTTTGGGAGTTGATCAATATACTACAAAAATTGATTTGGTGGATTTCTCATCGGAATTGAAAGCACTTGACAAAATGCTGGTATACCTCTCATCAATCACACTGCTGTTTGCTGGTGTATCGGCCTTTTCGCCAAGTCCATCCACCATTGCCCGTTGCAAAACTGAGCTCATGGTATCGTCTGGAAAGATGAATTGCCGCCCGATTGGAATTGGTAGTGCTGTTCCAGAGACGATTATTACCAATGTAGACCTTGAATCTGTCGTAGAAACGAATGATGAATGGATCCAAAGCCGAACAGGAATAGCGCAAAGACGCGTCTTGACAGGAGATGACAGTCTAAGAAGTTTAGGATCCAAAGCTGCACGGCAAGCTCTGGATATGGCTGGACTCTCGGCCGAAGACCTCGACATGATCATCTATGCCACTTCGTCACCAGATGACATGTTCGGTGATGCAACAGCGATTGCAGCAGAAATCGGATGCACAACAAATACAGTCGGCTTTGATCTTACTGCTGCCTGCTCTGGTTTCCTTCTCGGGACAGTAACCGCAGGCCAATTTCTGTCTTGTCCTGGAACCAGCACGAAGAATGTGTTGGTTGTTGGAGCAGATGCCCTTAGTCGATGGGTAGACTGGGATGATCGCAGTTCTTGCATCCTTTTCGGGGATGGTGCTGGGGCAATGGTTATCACAAACGAGGGCGATGACGAATCTGGTCTGTTGGGATTCTCTGCTCACTCGAATGGAGGAGGATATGAAGACATGAACTGCTTGTAAGAATATTGCGAGATGCCATAGGTTGTCGATTGCATCACGTATGTTCTAATAATGTCTGTCCTTTTCTCTTCAATAGATATAATGGTGACCCCCGACCAGTGTCAACACCTGGTGGAGAAACAATCCTGAGTTCAGGAAAATATCAGAGAATTGAGATGCATGGACAAGAGGTGTACAAATTCGCCACCAGAGAAGTTCCAAGAGTGTTGCAAGAAGCCTTGGAGGCCGCGGAGATGACTATCGATGATATTGATCATTTGCTTTTGCATCAAGCGAACATTCGTATAATGGAAATTGTTGCAAAAAGATTGGGCATTCCATTCGAGAAGGTGATCACGAACTTGAGTTCCTATGGCAACACTAGTGCCGCCTCGATCC
>JAAMXS010001009.1:14254-100583 GCA_019693525.1 Cylindrotheca fusiformis | reverse complement strand
TCTCCTCTCTCGCCAATAACGACACATCATCATGTGTGTCATGTGGCGCGATTCGCGTCCTCGAATCCTGGCAGGAGTCGACGGTGTCGACTCCCCACTTTTCTGTTCCGACCTCTCCGACCTAGCCCAGCTAGAGGCCAGCGTCCTGTCCTCTGTTGCTGCTGTCTACGTTTGAGTAAGACGGACCAAAATCGGCTGAAAATCGGCCGTTGATTACAGCCCTTACTTTCGCTTGGTTATTATAAAGCAAACGCAATCCGTGGGGCAAGAAAGGTATAACATGTATCGTTGCTTTCTCCTCTTCAATTGTTGCTCAATTCCACTCACCAACGAATGTGTTTGCCTTCACCCGCCTTTCTTTCAAGAGTGGCAAGGGGCCTTCAGTGCAAACAGTGAAGCTTGGACGAAGCGATTATGAAATGAGTTGGGGAAAAGAATGGGCCCAGAGCGACGGAACGTTTTGGATGCAGTATGATGACGTTTTGTCTAGATTTCACCACATGGACGTCTGCAAGACGAGAGAGGTATGATGGACAAGCAAAAGGGTACTGCTGTCATGAATTGCCTAACCGTCGCTGCTTGTCAGAGTATAACAGTGATATGCAAAAACGATACTGTAGATTCAGAAATCGGATTCAAACGACCACTGATCCAAAGATGGAGGCAAACGCCCAGGCTAAAAAATAAGTTTCAACCACCTTCAACAGGGGGGTCTCCTTCGACTTCACGGCAACGCGGGGCTCAATGATGTCAGTAGTGATATGCGAGAAGTGTTTTTAGTTGAGACGAAATACCGACACTCCGGCTAATTTTCAATCTCTGGTACTGAAATCGCATTCAACCCTAATATGATGACTCACGAAAGGACGGATTTAGTTCTGAACAGCGGTAGGGAAAACGTGGGCACTTGAAGGAAACGGGCAGATTATAAAGGATCATTGGCATGGCAATAACAAGGAGTCAAACTTGCCAACATATTCTGTTGGCTAGGGAATCAATTCTTTTCGAACAGCTTTATTGTGAAATTTGATGGGCAAATGATTGTAGAGTACAAGCAAACCAATTGCAGTTGGCACTTTTAAGGCTGACCTACTCTAAATTACCAGCCTTTTCGGGGCCTTTTCGGGTTTCTCGCATTGATAAATTTTCTCTTATCGACCATCCTTTGATGGTTTAGTTTTTGCTTATCTCATGATGACTTTTGGGTATTGATTGAACATGTACTTTGTCTTGATAATTCCCACTACTTGGTAATACTCCAAAGTCTCTGTTGTTACGTCATACACCTTTTCCATCACAAAGAAACTCTCTTTCAAAGATTCTGTCTTTCCTTTGAGCTGATGGCTTCCTAAGACCATAAGTGGGTTCTAGGAAAATGACTGTAAGTCAATGTTCCATCACGAAGAAGCACAAAGTTGTCGACTAAAACGCACCTTGTTTCGGTCAACCGATAATTTTCCTAGTTCCACTTGGTCTGACACCCCAAGTATGGCCTCCGATTCCTGTTGCGCTGGTAATTCTACGGGCGGAAGAAGTTCCCTTCAAATATATGAAAAACATCAAACGTGGTCAGTTCTCGATGGACAGTTCTATCCTGCTAAAGTTGCTCGCATACCCGTTCAACTCTACCATTGCCCATTCAGGAATCTCAGATTCGCATGATATCGGGATCATTCTTGATGGTGACGACCTGGACATCTTGAATCAGTGGCAATGACAGAAGAGAGATTTTTTATAGAACTGCCCTCTCCCAAAGCGGACACCAAACTCTGTTGGGAACGGACACGGACAAGAACAGGTAGTCTGTTGTGAAAAAGGGGGATAGCAGGACGATTTCTACCCCATTGAACAGACCTACAGTCCAAAATATGAGGGATAATTCTCCATCAACTACTAACTCTAGACTGACCGAGTATCCTGATTTCTTTGCTCTAGAAACCTGAAGAACGACTTTGCACTAGTTCTTAGTCAGAGCTCTCTTCCGCTGTGGACGAGGATTCTGTACTACTCTCTCCGATCGTTTGAACGCTGTCATCATCAAAGTTCAAGATATCCCCTAATGACGCTCTGCCACTTCCACCAATGCCTTTTGCAACAATATCTTTCCCCCCAACTTGAATTCTTCCATCCACTACAGTTGGTGGAAGCACTAACTTGCTGGCAGACTCCCAAGTCATAAGTTCTTCCGCTCTTCGTGTGTCATCAGCTGCCGCATCAAATATCCCAAGGCCACGAAGCGTAAAATCGAGCATGAACGATGTCGTGTACAAGCGATCTATTCGATCAAAATGACGCTCGGCATAGGGAGTTATTCCTGACAGAGTCTCTGGGATACCACTGTAGCTAGACAACTTGTCAACGGGAATAGTGGTGACTATTGCCTTGACAAGGACCATTGCGACTTTCGCGTTGCGTGCTCGAGTGTTCCAGTCGCGGCAATACTTCAGGATTTTTCCAACGCGTTCCATGTCCCAATTCTTCACGTGCCCCTGGAGAATCTTCAGTGCATTGCGCTTGCCTTTGTCATCATAACCGCTTTCGATAATACTGGTAATGATTTTCAACACCGCCATTGGTTTGTCGACCCGAAGGGCAATTTCCAATGCTGCGTCAAACTCACGATGAAATAAGTGATTTTCTAGCATTTGATTCAAACGAACAGTTTCAGCTTCCCTTGACAGCTCTTCGTCTTGAATCTGTTGGGTATTGTCTTCCCAAACAATTAGCCTGGAATCCGCGCCTCCACTAACTAGTGTTTTCCCGTCCATTGTTGTATCAAGGGCCCACACTTTGTTTGAGTGGCCATCCATAGTGGTTTCACATTCGTTTGTACGTATTGTCCATAGCTTTATTAGGCCATCGGCACCAGATGATACCAACTGCAGACCTGTTCTGAGAAAACGTACCCGAAGTACACTAGCCAAGTGGCCCTGAAAGGTCCGGACACAAGAGAAATCTCCAAGAGACCACAACTTGATCGTCTTGTCACCGCTGCATGTTGCCAATACTCGATCGATTGGAGAAAACTGACAATCCCATACTCCGCGACGGTGACCCTTCAAGACCGCCTTAGGAGTTAGATCCACAGCATTCCATAAACGTACAGTCTTGTCTTGGGACCCAGTGGCGACAAGGGAATCATTAGGCGCTATAGCCACAATATTTATGTCCTTGTCGTGACCACGAGCACTTGATGCAGCAGAGAGTTCATGGATCTCAGTAGATTTTGAAACTTGGTCAAGCCCTGGTAGATCCCATCTCTTCAATGTTCGATCTAGACTCGCTGTTACTGCAAATGCACCACCTCCATTCGAAGCAGCCTTTCCTCCTACTTCGTATCTGCCAATTCTACGTGAGAGACCACACGCTCCGATCGGTTCAGTGTGTCCAGTAGCAATGGCAATGCATTGAGAACTATTGACCCGCCAAATCCTCATTGTCTTATCTTTGCCACATGTAGCCAGGAAGCGCCCGCATGGACTCACTTCCACGCTGAGCACAGTAGCACTATGCCCGTCCATGACCCTACAGGAAAATGTATCTAGGTCAAATATTCGGGTCTGAGGACTGTTCGTTGCCACAACAACTGAGTTCGACTCCGGAATAACTTTCAAGTCCAAAATTTCGTCGTTATGTCCGACAATGGTCCTATTCACTGTCAGTTTCGAGGAGAGAAACGACAAATTGTGTTCTGCGTCCGCAACAACAATACAGTCATCAGCATTGTTGATGGCTTTACTGAGATGGTTCAAGAAAAGCCCCAAGTATCCCCCTCGCGCTTCTCCAAATGCCTGTGTTATGGGTTGCTCCATATTGAGTACAAGTTGGGGAGTTTGTCCTGGTACCACAGATGCCATCCATAACCTGACCAATCCTTTGCTGCCAGCTGTTACGACGTTCATCTCGTTTGAAGATTCCGATGGAAGTATTACCATTCCCTCAACTTGCTCATACAATGGTATTGACTGTATTCTTCGATACTGCATTTTTTTCGTGTTCGACTTACCCTTTTCGCAGGGAACAAGTCTCCAAAGGTTCAAAATGGCATCACGTCCAGAAGATACAAAGAAGTCTTGCCGCCACCAATCCATGCTTGTGACGGAACTGACATGATCACGCAGGACGATTATGCTACTTTCGTTCGTCTCCCTCAAGTCATGAATAGTCATGCTACCATCATCCCGCCCTATAGCGACCACCAATTCACCCACATCGTTCCGCCAATGTAAAGCAGTAACACTGAGTCTACCACTACCACCTCCGTCCCCACCTTCGAGTGGCCGAAAGACATGAGTAACAAATCCACCGCGAACATCCCAAATCCTTACCGTTCCATCGACTGAACCAGTCGCTAGAAACACATTTGATGTGTGAAATTCCATGTGCGATACTGGAAGGGTGTGCCCAGAGCGACCCCACGTTTTCACTAACTTTGTGGACCGATCATCAGGGGAAATAGAATACTGGTGTAATACATTATTTCTCGTGCAAGTGATAATAATGCGGTCTTTATTGTCAAGGGTATACGAGCTGATGGCGTCAAGATCAACGCCATCTTCCTCGTCTTCGTCATCGAGGCCGTCGTCGCCACGTAGTGTTCCCATCTTAACACCTCGTCCAGCGTCGACAACAGCGAGATCGCCATGAACAGGCAACAGAATAAATGGCCTCCCAGACGTATCGCCATCATTCCTTTGGTAACAGTGGCTGACTTTTCCTCCAGTGTAGGTTGGCATGTGGGCGGCAGTAATCGCCCAGGATTTCGAGAGGGATGGAATAGAATTCGTTTTGTCGGAGCTTTCTTCCTTCTTTTCTTCCACAGATGCGTCAGACTCTACAGACTCCATCGATTCATCATCGGTATCCTCAGAGACCATTGTATTTGTTGCTCTGCTGATTTCGGTGATGAATAGATCCTACTTGATACTGTGACCGCCGTTGCCAGTTGTGGCTATTGTCAATCTTACTGTATTCTTTCTTTTTAAATTTAGTTTCGATGGTTGAAGGGTAAGACCGCGCGATCGGTTCACGCATATTTGCTACCAACTTCCAATGACTGGGATTTTGCGCAGCAGAGTCTGTCCGTCATCTCAAAGTCAACAATGACGCAAATTGTACATTGTGTACGCAAAGTACTACAGAGCTCGTAGAGCAGTAACCATGTCTTAAAATATTGTCAGAATTCCAACTTCTCTAGCACTTGGTCAAAATGAAAGAATCATAGCGCAAGTGTGCCAAATAGATTCCCCTATGAACTTGCCACTCCTAAAGTCGTATTACAATGTGGTCTAAAACCTACTTCCTGGTGGACCATTGCCCAAGGGCTAAAAACGAAACCGCACACCCACTTTGCGCCTTTTTTTCTTGTGGATCGTCTCTTAAAAAAGTAGAAAAAGTCTTTAAAACGTAGATTTTTGTACCAGAAGTTGCAAAGTCGTTTCCTGCCTTGCTGTTTTCATGAATTGTTTGTTTTGTGTTTCATTGTTCGTTGTAGTGGATTCAAACGACTACTGATCCAGGGCAGTAACAGGATGTACAAACGAAATACTGTAATTCTATTGGCTCATCGTGTTAGTAGTTGATAGCGTAAGTAGCGAAAATGCACCCTCGACAGGGAGTCCCCCATCGGTTCCACGGCAACGCGCAGATCAATCATGTTGGTAGTGATATGCGCAAAGTGTTTTTAGCATTGTGAAAACGAAATACTGTAATTCTATTGGCTTATTATCCGTCTCTGGTACTGAAATCGCTGTCAACTCCACGGCTACACAATTCTGGTAGAAAATTACGTGCATTTTTACGATCTTTATAATATGATAGATAGATAGATACTGTAACATAGTCTGATAATTTAGCTACAGAAACATCCTGAGGGGGAGCGCTCACATCAAACAGCCGGAGGGGGACCCCGCCAGGGGGACCCCTTCGGCTCCACGGCAACGCGCGCTCGTTGTTCTAAGTGGTGTACCCAAATTGGGGATATGTAGATTTTGTGGTCTTCCCTCTAGTCGGAGTGGTCGACTGCAAGGAGTCTGTGTGTGGGCTGTGCATGAGGTGGACCAGCAGCCGGAGCTCATTCTCCTTGCATCGTCGAAACAGTGATCCTTTAGCACAGCTAGTTGACCACTGTTTTTGGCTTCCCTCCCACCTCACCTGCGGGTGCAAAGGTCGGTGGCTTGGCAGGCGCGCGCCTGCCGGCCAGCTTCCTTTGTATTTCAGGCATAGGACCTCCAGTCCTGAGCCCATCTCACAGCACAATAAAACGGCACGACGGGACAGCGAGCGGCGCCAGTTGGGTATCTTCGAAAGCTCAATATAGTTCCCTCTCTAGGATGCATTGATTCCTTTCTAAAACCATTTGTGGGTTTACTGGGTGATTCGACGATGATTTCGATAAAAAAGACGCTGTTCGTAGGACTACTATTTTCTTTTCCCTGAACTCTCACTTTAGAGAAACTGAGTTAATCGCTGTCTGATTTTCCTTGATCAAAAAACTTGGATAGTCTGTAATGACTGCCGTCACTATCTCCCCCATCGCTGCTCTTTCGTCTTGATTTGCTTTTCGACTTTTTGTGTTTCTTATGCTTTCGCCTGCGCTTTCGTCGCCGGTCGTCGCTGCTACTGTCGCTGTCGTTGGAATCCGAACTATCGTCATTCTGTTTCCTTCTTTTTCTTTTTTTCTTCTGTCTTTTGTGTTTCTTGTGTTTCCGACCGCTGTCACTGCTTTCGTCCTCTGAATCACCATCCCCGTGCCGTTTTTTCTTTCCTTTGGAATGGTTTCTACCCCTGGACAAGAGTTGGTCTCTCTCGGAATCAAGTTGCTTTCTATACTCTTCCATCTTTTTCCTATCCATCCCTTCTAGATTAAGTTGTGCTTCATTGTCCTTCTTGTACTGTTCCCAAGTTGGCCGGTTGCTGTCGGCAAGCTTCTGCGCAATCGTTCGTTCTTCTTGACCAGCGAGTAAGCGTACCACCGCTTGCATCTGGCTGCTCATTGGTTGGGAAGCAGTACCTTTCGGATCACTGTTTGCCATGCTTTAATCGAGTGCAGTTGCTTTGATAAGACCCAAGGAACAGCGATGGCTCCGTTTTGTTTTACAAAATGTGTTTTTCTTTCTTTCACTCGATGTTGGTTGATGGCCAGGCCGTTTGGTGCTCAAGAAAAATGTTCCATTCATGAATACGACTACACTAATTACGGTGGTACACGTAGGTCGGCTGGCTTGCGGACATTGTAGCTTTCGTAGATTCCTACTTACGAAGCACAAATTTCGATATTTTTAATTTTGGTTTTGAACATACAGTAGCATGGCGAACAAAAACGAGCACGAGCAGCCGGCTGCAGTGATCAATGCTTTTCTCTGTTCTGGCCCTCCCCGTCCAATTTCTCCGCCACACACATACATCAAACAGTGTGAGGCAGTAACACAGCACACAAGAAGCTGACACTGTCGATTCTTTGCTTCACCCTGTGACTCTCAAACTAAGAAATCATGCCCACTACTCCCCGGAATAACTACGCGGAACCGCACACACCGATTGCCTCGGCGAAGCGACCTCGTAGCATGGATAAGGCCATGCTGAGCCCAAATGGGCAAAAGTCAGGATTACCCTCCACTCCATTGATTCCAATGGACGAAAATGAGGCGGATCCCAACAAGACGCCCATTTCAAACAAAGAGACTCTGGATAGAAATCAGATGAGTCCGATGCATCCACCTCGTCCTTTGGTCATCAAGGAAGAAGAAGAAGATAGTACCGAGGCTGTGGTCCGAAAAAAAGATGCCTTGTTCAGTCCAGTTCTCAGTTTTTCTGGAAAGGAAGGAGAAGACGCGGGAGGGGAGCCTTCTCCTTCCGAAGATCGAGCCACCAAGTCACCGCAGAAGGCAAAAGCAGACGACGAAGCAGATGAAGCGGACTCGCAGGGCCATGACTCAACTGAAGAGACGGAAAGTGCAGATGATAACGATGACGGTTCGTCCCAAGAATCTTATGATGATGATGAGTTCAATCCATATGTCTTCATCAAATCACTCCCCGCTTACGATATGGTGGCTCCGCTACGTCCACCTGTGGCACTACCACCCAAGGCTAAGGATGCCCCTCCCATCAGTCTAGTGTTGGATCTGGACGAAACTCTAGTTCATTGCACTGTAGAACCTGTGGAAGATGCCGATCTTGTTTTCCCCGTAGACTTTCACGGAATGACTTACCAAGTTCATGTGCGATTGCGCCCATATCTGTTTGAATTTTTGGAGAAAATCAAAGACAAATACGAAGTTATTGTATTTACCGCAAGTCAGAAAGTATATGCGAATGAGCTCTTGAACTTGATCGATCCCGGTACGTCTTTTTCGTTTCCTGTATACCCATCACTACCCTCTCAATGTCTCACACCGTTTTCTTCATTTCAGAGGGAAAATATATTCAACACAGAATGTACAGAGAGTCCTGTTTGGCTGTCGAAGGGAATTTTTTGAAAGACCTGAATGTCTTGGGACGAGACCTATCCAAGTGTGTCTTGGTAGATAACTCTCCACATGCGTTTGGATATCAGGTAGACAATGGAATCCCGATTGAGTCGTGGTTTGACGATCCAAAGGATACGGAATTGAAGAAGCTTGAGCGATTCTTGAGAACTCTACACGGTGTCAGCGACTTGCGTACAGTCATTCGCAAGACATTCCAGACACATCGTCTGGTGGAGGAAGCGTAGTAAAAAACGAAACGCTAGAATTGGAGCTAAAGATCAAAAGCGTCCAGGGCATTGCACACGTATTCACCATCCCACAATAAAAAATAAAACAAGGTACCGCAATCGCTGCTACAGTTTGTAGAGGTTCTCATTCTAGTGGCCATCACAAGAGAGAGAATACTAGATTATAGCAGAGCGTGGTTGTCGAGCAATGCAGGTCCATGGAGCAAGCAGAAAATAGCGTCCGCAGCCTGCGAGCGATTCTCCTGTTCATCGGTCGAACTTCCAACCGCGTGTATTCTGTTCGCTCTCTCCAATATCAGCGACCACAAGGACATAGGGACTTCGCTGACGTCCGAAGCAAAGATCCGTCGGCCATCGCGATTCAACCTTCCATAGTAGTCAATCTCGTCCTGGATCTTTTGCATTGTGTCATCACTTTGCAACGAAGACACATTCAGTTCTTCCACAGCAAAGTTCGTGCGCATTGCTTCTAGTATGGCTCTTGCGCCTACGGCAGTGAAAACGTTGTGACCCAGCCACAGGGACCGCAAATGCCTGAGCTCGCGCAGTTTTTGCACAATCCCAAGAACACCACGATCCGTCACTCGATTCCCAAACAAATTCAACTCCTCCAGGGAACTATTCTGTCCAAAAATTCGCAACGTACTATCCACAAAAGAGTCGTTCAATCCGTTCCCTGCGAGCTGCAGGGTCTTTAAGGAATTGTTATGAATTCGGTGTTCGGGCTCTGGCTCCGACTCGACCTTATGTTCTGGTGTCTCTTCTTGTTTTTCGGGCTTAGAGTCTTTCTCATCAATCTTTGCTTCATCGGTGTCTGCTTCATCAACGTTGGAAGGGTTTGGATTATCATCAGCAACTACTTCTTCCTGTTCCGACTTGTCTTCGGTAGTCTCATGTGTCTCAGGCTCATTCTGAACCACCGGCTCTTCTTCTACCACTGGTGTCTCGCTTTTCTTTTTCCGCACCAAGTAGCTCATGTCCAGGTGTTCCAAATCGTTGTAATGCAACCTGTGAGCCGTTATAAAAATGGACTGAGGCAAAAGTGATCAAGCTTGCAATTCCAGAATGACATATCACTTACAATGCAGAGACTAGTTACAGTACAAGCAATATTGTGGGAAAATGAAAATGAGTTTTGTGTTGGGCACAATTCGCTCGACACGAGTTGAAAGTTGAAACCATGACGTACCTGCCGGCATCGACTGGTCATGACATGAATTCCGCTGCAGGGAAATTGATTTAAGTCTTGGGTGATCTTGCAAGGCAAGTAGTAAGCTGCAAAGTTGAGAATCTTCAAGATAACATCCATCGAATGATATGCTCTTAATAGTCCGGTTGATTCGCAATGCAAAGCCAAGATGTCCGATGCATTGGGAGTCGATGGTACTTCCAGAAAAATCCAAATTCTCTAAGCAAACATTTCGGGCAAGGGCCCTCGCAAAAATTCCAATTTGGCTGGAGTTGATGTCGACTGTAATATGAAGTGATACCAAGGATTTGGAATAATTTAGCCCGTACGCAATTGAATTCATAGTGTTGACGTTGACTGCAGATTGGAGAGAAAACGAACGAACTTCATTCGACATGCATGCAGTCACAACGTCATTGACAAGGCCTTGGCAAAATGATATGCGAATTGTTTGCCACTTTTTCGCTTTGATAACATCAATCAGCAAATAAGTCAAATCGTATTCAAGCTCGACACCGCGAAGTTCGAGATCGTGACAGTCATCATCTTGCTTTGCCTCCCAGAATGCAGCCAACGTTTGTGCTTCGTCCATCTCATCCCCGCGAATCAACATGATGCCCAGTCTTCTGGTATGAGTTTGATGCCCAGGATGTCTTATCCCTGTTCCTCCACATTAATCGAAGTCGTTGGTCGGCAGCTTGAACAAACCTGGCTTTTCAATTATGCCATTTCAGTCTTTTGCTTCTTGCATACCGCGTAGGTTTTGATAAGAAAGTTGACAAGAGTTGGAGTCGGATGAATCAAACGTCTTCCTTGCCAATAACAATAGAAATCTAGTGTGCATTTATCGCATCCGAAGCCAGTAACCAAATCGAGAGACCACGGAAGCGCTTGTACACCATCGGCAGTCGAAGCCACCTCACCAAGGGGATCGCAGGAGAGAAGTATCATGGAGGCCCGGGAGGAAGACCCTGGTGTTGACCTCGCGGGGGCTTAGTAGCTAGCTATAGGAAGGATCGGATGTCACGGGATGGCGGCTTCCTGAGTGGCTTTATCAATCATGGAGCGGGCCGAGCTGATCCAGGCTTTTTGGCGGGTTGGGTATTAATCAAGGCGTTGTTCAAGAGAGATTGAGCCAAACATTTTGTCTCAGGCATACGCCGGGATGGTATCTTTTTCAGCATAGAGCTCGCGGATGTGAAGTTGTATCAGGGTCTGCTGGAAAGTGGGGGAAGAGGGTCTATCCACGTGAAGAGAGTCGTTTTGGAGTTTCCACTGGTCATGAGAAGCAGATTGGAAATTTCTGGGCCAGTTGTTAATCAAGGTTTTAGCTTGTCGACAGTCATTGGGGAGGCCCTAGTTCAGTAGATAAGCATTTTGTAACGACACCCAGTCGCGATGGAAGAAACCGTAGAACAGGGAAATCGCCCTGAGAGCTAGTTGGTGCTGATGGAGATTGCGGTATTGAGGAAGAAGGTTGTCCAAGTTGAATGCCAGTCATTTTGGCGGCTCTTTTGCTTCGCCTTGCTTGGGTGGTGGCATGCACTGTAGATGTCCAGATTTCAATCGAAACACCAGAATTGACTTGACAGAATGAATATCCATAGTTGTTCTTCCTCTCCTGGTTAATTAGTAGCGACTACTAGTGGTAGTTTGATCCCACATGCTGTTTATTCACGCGAAAAATACTGGGCGAAGACAAAAGAACATTCTAACCATATCCGGGATTCACAATTACTCGTGCAACCAAGATACATGACCACCAGCAATGGTGCCATCTCAGATTCTTCTCACAAAACAAACAACTGAAAAAATTCAACAGCAAAACCAAACAATACCATGCCAACCAAAATTCTAGTCGTCGGGGCCACCGGAGCTACAGGGAAGCACGTCGTCAAGATGATGCTTGACAAAGGGAACAGCGTCGTTGCCATTGTGCGATCAAAAGACACCTTACTTCGAAACCTGAAGGATGCCAACTACGGGGACAGTTTGCAGATTCATGAAGCAGCTATTCTGGACCTGAGTCATGAAGAGCTTTCATCCCTAACGAAAGATTGTGATTTCGTCGTGTCATGTCTTGGGCACAACTTGACTTTTAAGGGAATGTTTGTTAAAGATCGGCGGCTGGTAGCGACAGCGGTCAAGCGGCTTTCCAAAGCTATGCCTGCCTCTTGCAAGTTGATCTTAATGGGAAGTGATGGTGTAGCGCATGCTGGAGACCCAAAGAGAAAATCCGCTGAGAGATTTGTGTTGTTTCTTTTGCGCTATTTGATTCCTCCACATGCAGACAACATGGAGGCTGCAGCTTATTTGAGAGCGACAAATGAGTTTGACTGGGCAGTTGTGCGCCCTACCAACTTAGTCAACGAGGATGACGCCACTGGGAAGTATACTGTGACAGAGCATGCTGAGACGCCTTTATTTGGTGACCAGACGGTTTCTCGAAACAATGTTGCGCACTTTATGGTTGAATTGATGACGGATGAGACCAAGTATGGTCAATACAAGCACAAAATGCCAGTTCTTGTTGGCAGCAAGAATTAGAGGGATATCGGTGGTAACGATTGCTTGTCCATCTGTAAGAAGAGAAATGAAAAAGAGCGATGACAGAGTGCTAAATAGTGACATCATGGCAAATACCTATTGATTTGACGGCCGTGGACCTAATAGTAAGTCTTCTGGTTTCTGAGTACCAGCCTACGGGATGGAGAATTCACCTTAGAATGTTTTTGTAATGAAAACCTGTCGCTCCCACTGCATGTTTCTTTGCCATCTGCGAAGTATTCTTCATTCCTAGTGGTCGTCGCGGGCAGCCTGTAGTGGCGATTTTTTTTTTCGCAGAAAAACGCGGTATCGATTTGTTTTCTGTATCCGAGTCTTCTGTATCATCCATGTCGTCGCTTTCCTCTTCGTCTTCCTCTCGTAGAAGTTTTTCATAGTTTGCAATTAGCTCAGATTTGCTCCGTTCCAGGCATTCTACTTGTTTCCGACTTGCAGTAAGATCTTTTTTTAGTTGTGCGATTTGATCCAAAGAACTATCGTCGAAACGAACATTCTTTCTCTTCTCTAGCTCTTGAATGCGAGCATTCAAGGTTTCTACCTCACTCATATGTTCTTTTCGGAGACGAACCATCTCTTCTTCACACTCTTCCACCTGGTCCAGCAAATCTTGAATTTGTTTGTCTGCCTTGTCCATTTGCACTTTCCGAGTACTCCGGCATAGTGATGGATTGGAGATTAGTTTTGATTTCAATCGCTCCAACTCTTGCAGATTCCTAGCTCGTGTCGCTTTGAACCTTTCTTCTATCTCTTCAGATACTTCCACCCGTATTTGTCGTTCTTGATCATGCATATCATCAATCAAGGATTCATTTTCATTGTTTAGCCTTTCAATCTCAAACTCAGCAGAACTGAGAGCTAGTCTTAACGATCGAATTTCCTCATCCTTGGAAGTCAAATCGGCCTTCAGCTTCATCTCCATTGACTCTAATGGGGGCTGTTTTGGTTCGCCGAACATAGCTTTATGATCTTTGTTATCATTCAGCTTTGCGCCAAATACTTTCTTTGGGGAAAGCTTCCTTGCGACCTTCTTTGGAGAAAAGCTTTCTGCCGCTTTGGAGAAGAAGCTTTTTCCCAATTCAGCTGTTCTCGACTTCTTCCGACCATTCATATCGTACTCATCTGCAAAATACTGCTTTCGTTTCTTGTGTAGTTCCTCGGATTTTAGATGAATTGTTTTCGCCTTGGAAGCATATGCAAGAACATGCTGGGTCTCATCGAAATCGGCAACTGAAGGGTTCACATTGACAACCATGGAAGTTCTGGAAGCAGACGATCCAGTGAGATGGCGCATGAACAGATGAGTCAGCTTGCTTTCTCTGAATGGGATAACGTTGGCAGAGTTGTGTCGTCCGCTTTCTCTCATGACAGTCAAGCATCGCATTAACGTAAGGAGGCTCTTGTTGATCAAAGAAGCCTCCTTTTGCCTGCTACTCCCCATACCAGTACGTTTAGCTCTTTCACTCCCAGCCAAATCGACAATCCAGACAGTGGAAATTCTTGAATTCTCTGCTCGAACGGCTTCTTCGTCTGTGGAGTAGCCACTACTTTTCGTTGGTGACAAATCAGAAGCCACTGAATCTGAGCTCTGTGAGGAGGATGGGATAATCTGCATCTGACAAATAAAATGAGACCGACTGGACCCAGCGTTGAGATTGTTGGAAGAAGTGTGACGTCGACTGTTGGCTACGTTTGTGAAATCAACAGCTTGGCCAACGTTGGAAATTTTGTGTTTTGCCAGCCCTCTGACCAGTATTTGGCCACGGGATTCTCGCAACTTCAGCATGGGGTGAGGACCAATTCTGGCTGTAACTGTCTTCCTTGGAAGCAGATCAAAGATCTGCTCATTGTAGATTTCAAAACAGCTCACATAAAGATCTGATGCTTCACCGGTTTCATTGTGAGCAAGTGTCAAACGATCTAAGATGTCTGAAATCGCTCTTGGGATTACCCCCCATTTGGTGTGATCCTGGTTGGATGTGGTGTTTCCAAGGATGGTATGTGTTTTTCCAGCATTCGTGATTCCATAGGAGAATAGAAGAGCTGATCTTGGATCAGTTTTCTCTTTAGTGGCGCCTCTGCTAGTAGCAGCAATCGAAGTGTCGAACAAGCTCTCGATCAATGGAGCTGCAACCACTGCATAGAAATCCTGTTGCTTTGTTTCTGGAGGCAATACCTGGTGAAAGTCAAATTCCTTGATGGCATGAGCCGATGATTTAGGGCCGTGCACATCGCGTTGTAAATTAAACTTTGATGTCTTTGATGTAGCTGGAGGGTAAGTTCGCACAGTCGTCGGGTTGCTGAGCGGATTTTCAGGTTGAACGATCTCAATCGTGTTGTTGGTCTCATCAGAGGTTAGCTTTCGTTTTTTGCTATTGTTCCTTTTGTTTGTACCTGTAGAACTATCGTAGGCAGCAGGGGGCCGAATACGAAGGTAAATAGCAAAACCATCGGAAGGAACCGAATTGTTCGGGTTTTGTTTTCGGCTTGGGATCATTGGGGGTTTTGAGCTGTGTGCAGTAGCTTGCTCAAACTGATTGATGCGGTCCGCAATGGAAATTGGTTTCGATGATGGTGCCGGCTCTTGATGTTGCTGCTGCAACAATTGTCGATCAAATGTCTCCGTCAGGTTCCTTCGAAGAGCATTAACGGACCCAAACGTGAATCCTTCACTACTTTCAGCCGAGCTTCGATCATTCTTGCTGTCAGAGTCTCTTCCCATAATAGGCTCCATGGTGTCTTTGATGGATTGAAGTTGGAATTGCTGACTTGAGGAACTCTTCCATCCGTGCAAAGCTACTAGTAGTGTTGCTTTCGAGAAAGGAAACTACCGTTGAAGGCGTGAGAATTGTCATTTTTGCTGCATTCAAAAACAAGCAAGTAACGGTCATTTTCACCATCAACCGATTTCTAGTCACGAGTAAACAAGTCGTGGTCTATAAAATAAAATGTGTAACTTGGGCATCTTTCAGTTTGCAAAGGGTTCTGTTCCGAATCGGAAGCACAACATAAACGTTGATGGATATTTCACAATGAATGAAGATGAGCATCCTTCAACAATAGTCAAAAAGGCACATCCTACAGCCAAGGCATTTTTCGATGCGTTGGACACGCAGTCTTCTTCTTCCAAGCAAAGCGAGACGCTAAGACGTCGGTCACAGTCATTGGGCTGGCGGAATCGATACTCCCAAGCCACACAATATCCAGTTTCCGTGCAACAAACTCAGTTCTCGGTACAACAAGTGCAACGGGGAGAAGTCGAAGGAACTTACGGAACGGGGGCTACGGTATGGCCGGCTGCGATGGTGCTGGTTAAATACCTGGAACAAAACTCAGAATTGATTCGAATGAAAAATGTGGTAGACCTTGGGTCAGGAACTGGTGTCACAAGCATAGCCTCTACAATATTGGGAGCCACGAGTGTCATTTGTACCGATGGAGAAGAAAATGTGGTTCGATTGGCCAATGATAATATTGAGCAGGCATTGATAGAAATCTCACGGGCTCAACCAGCTAAATCGCTTTCCAGGAGTGCCATCCAAGTGCGGACGTATTGGTGGGGGGATGGTTCTATGAAAGATCAACAGTGCGACGTAGTGTTAGTGGCGGACTGCGTACTGCCAAAACTATATCCGATAGCTCCATTGGTGCAGGCCATCGACGAATTGCTGGTGTCACCCTCGAGTGTGGCGATTTTGAGCTATGAACATCGATATTTTCCAGAGTACGATCCGAGAGATAAATTTCGAGAACTGGCATTGGAGCGAGGACTGTCAGTGGACATTATTTTACAGGAAAAGATGGATCTTGTTTATTCTGTGGACGATATTGAGATTTGGCATGTGACTCGAGAAAAGCCAACATGAATTTGGTGGGACCTACACTGATGCACTCACTCTGCTCTTCCTACTACAACACGAAAAGATTGCAAGTGCCGCCAGTTTGTAGGTTGATGATTTCCATTCACCTTTCACCAGCATCATTCGCAGAGCTGTGGCAATAGGGATTGACCGGGGTACTTATGTAGTTTTAGTTTTAAATCCTGCGCCAAAACGGAATATTCTCCCCTGTGTACGAATCGTACACGAATTATGTAGATCATTAGGTCGCTTTCAAAAAAAAAGAAACTTGCACCATTTAAATAACGAACCAAGCCTAACAGCAACATTGAAGGTTCCCATCCGAACATACCCTTCAGGCAGTTGAAATCACTTCGTCATGGCGACATTGACCAAATCTGAAGAAAATAGCACAATTTCGATCACCGGATCTGAAGAAAGGATATCTACGCCAAAGCAGGTGACTCCATCTGCAGCAGCTACAGACAATGCCGACGAAATGCTCTTCGGTTCGATGAATACCAAGATTGCCGATGCCCTTGCAGAGCGAATTCAAGGGGCCGCAGTGGAAGGCGTTGCATCGTTACCACTGCTTTCTGACAAGGAAAAAGCTCAGTCATTGGTCGAATCGATATCACGGACTTATTTGGATAGGGTAGACATCATGGAAGCTTATGCAAAGAACAATATTTTTACGCTTTGTCTCTACAAGCCAAGACGACGACAACGCATTCTACAAGCATGCTTGCATGATTTACCTCTTCAGCAGGAAAAGAAAGAAACTAACAAAGAGATGGGGCAGCAACCCGAAGAATTCTCTGTCGCATACCCCTGCAAGGACGATATCCCATCGCCTCAAGAAACGGCTGCCCTACAAGATACCCTCTGTGAGCTCAAGAATCGCTTGGATGCGGCTAGATTGCGTCATAAAACTATGTTGGCGAAGAAAAAGTCCATAGAAAGTGCCATTGATGTCAGCACTGCAGCAGTGCAATCACTCAACGATGTTTCGACGGATGTTCAAGAACCAGTGGCCAAGATAGTTCACTCTGGAAAGTCCATAAAAGAAGCGACAAATGAAGGTAAAGAGCTTATTGAACAACTAGATGATTGCAAACGAGACAGAGACACTGATGACGATGAAAATGATGGGGTTCTTCTGACGACAACAGTGAACAAAAAGAAAAAAAGAATGAGTCTCGAAGAGGAATACAGACAAGATCGCCAGGTTCTTCAAACAATGAATGTAGATAGTTTGCACACACTGAGAGCCATGCTGAAGAAAAAGAAAATTTGATTCGAAACCTATCCCAAGATAGGTCTAGCTTGGCAACAAAAAACAGAATGAATCATTCCACTTTCGACTTCAATCGTTGTCATATTTTTACACTTGATTCATCCATGTGCATCTGGTCCAAAAGGTATGGGTATGACTACGTAAGTCTTTTTTGGCAAACTCCATTTGTGGCGATAGTAGCAAGGTCCAATCCAGTAGTCAAATTCCCAAAGCTCTCCGTTTGTTTTGTGGACGAACAGATATTATTGCGTCAAGAAATCGAATCAAACGAATCAGAGTCGCTAGGTTTTTCATCTGGCGTCTGTCCGCCAATAGTCAGATTACTGATCACGGTTGTCGGCAGCTGGAGGGTGGAAACGATGAAACAACAGTACGTCGCCAACCAGGGCTTAGTTGCTCTTTGCTTCCAGCAAAACCACAAAACGGATTCTTTTCCCTTCCCTGTACCTTAGAAGAACGCTGCCGTGAGTCATACAACTTAGAATGGCGGATGCGAATGACGAAGATTTGTACGATGAGTTCGGAAACTACATTGGTCCTGAGTTAGATTCCTCGTCCGATGAAGAATCTTCCTTGGAAGAGGAAAACAACAATGGTCAACAGGATGCTCCAGATGATGCCTCCGATGTTTCATATGATAATAACAACAGTTCCATGGTCGCCGCCGGGGAAGCCCAGGATGTGTCCGCAACAGCTGATCCTATTAACGCTGTTGTACTTCACGAAGATAAGGATCATTACCCATCAGCGGAACAAACGTTTGGGGAAGGGGTACGAACTGCAGTCCTAGACGAGGATGCGATGGACTTGGACACGCCAATTGTTGAACCAGTAGTTATCAAAACCCATCACGTAGATTCAGGATCGTCGACGGAATATGTTTACAGTGATGAGTATCTGACAACGATTCTATCCAACGAAACTACTCGGACACGAAGAGGAATTGCACTGGTAGGGCACTTTCACCATGGCAAAACATCCTTGATTGATTGTCTCATGGAACCTACGCTTCAAAAACCGTGGGGCCCGCGAGCTGCCTTGGAAGGCCAGGCTCCTAGGTTTACAGACATGCTCAAGACGGAACAAGAGCGACAAATGTCACTAGTTAGTACGCCGCTCACCCTTCTACTGTCGGATACAAGAGGAAAATCCCATGGAATTACGCTTGTGGATTGCCCAGGCCATACCCAGTTTCACGACGAGTCCGTGGCTGCACTGCGATCTGTCGATGGTGCTGTTGTTGTTGTGGATGCCGTGGAAGGTGTGATGATGCATACAGAGCTCTTGCTCCAGCAGATTGTTTCGGATGGTCTTCCCGCTATGTTGTGCATCACAAAAGTGGATCGCCTTATTACAGAACTAAAGCTACCTCCCAGAGATGCCTATTTCAAGCTTCTAAACTTGGTGGATAGTGCAAATCAAATTTTGGAAATAGCATCTTGTGGGCGGTTGAAAGATTTGCTGCATCCCTCAAAAGGCAATGTCAGCTTTTCTTCAGCTCTTCATGGGTGGCTGTTCACCTTACCTAGCTTTGCTCAGGTTTATGCGGATCATAATGACGACACTTTAGGAAACATTTCGAGTAAGGAGTTTAGCACAAGGTTGTGGGGTGACTGGTATTGGGACGAAGAAACAAGAAAATTCTACGGATCTCCCAAACACTGTTCTACACCTCGTGTGGAGCGGAGCTTTGTAACTTTTTGCCTAGAACCTTTGTACAAAGTCTATACGGCCTGCTTGGGGGAGCAGGAAGAAGACGCGAATAAATTGTTGCGGAGCTTGGGGATATTGCTTAAGCGAGAGCAGCTTCGGTCAAGTGCACGCCCTTTGCTGAGAGCTGCCCTCTCCAAATTTTTCGAAACCGCAACTTGTGGATTCGTCGATATGATCATCAAACATACGTGAGTACAGGTACCAAGTGCATTCTGAGAATCGTTGCGTCTTATTCTCACACATTGTTTCTTTCTGTACGTATGCGTAGACCATGTCCGGCAGTGGCTGCGAAAGGTAAAATTGCGCGGTGCTACTCTGGACCAATGGACTCCGATGTTGCGAAGGATATGATCAAGTGCAATCCGAAGGGTCGGCTGGTCATTCACGTATGTAAGCTTTATTTTGCAGCTGATGGAAACTCATTTGGTGCTTTCGGTAGAATATACTCTGGTACAGTAAAGCCAGGGCAACAAGTCAAAGTGTTGGGTGAAGGCTATGTTCCTGATGAGGACGACGAAGACATGGCTGTGGCAACAATTGAGGCAGTTTCAATCCCCCGTGGGAGAAGTGTGACCAACGTAACGTTGGCAACTGCTGGAAATTGGGTGCTGCTGCAAGGCGTGGATCCAACCATTGCAAAGACAGCAACTATTGTCGGTATGTCAGAATCTTCAACATCAACCGAGGAGGTCAGTATTCACATTTTTACTCCGCTGAAATTCCCACTTGCTGGCGGGGAAGCTACAATGAAGATGGCTCTGGAACCATTGAACCCAGCAGAACTTCCAAAAATGGTGGAAGGTCTTCGTCGAGTGAGCAAGGCCTACCCCATGGTGAAGACACGAGTAGAAGAGTCTGGCGAACACGTGCTATTCGGGACTGGAGAGTTGTATATGGACTGCGTCTTGCATGATCTTCGCCATGTCTATACGGATATTGAAGTGAAAGTAGCCGACCCTGTTGTTGCATTTCGAGAGACAGTTATAGAAACAAGTAGCCTGAAGTGCTTTGCCCAGGTAAGATTTGCTTCTTTTTACACAACTGACTTGACGGTTTGCACTATTCTAACTTCAATTTCCATCTAGACGGCTAACAAGCGCAATAAATTGACGCTCATTGCCGAACCGCTGGACGAGGGCCTTGCCGAGCGGTTAGAAGCCGGCAAGGTAAAGCTGTCCTGGGACCAAAGGAAATTGGGACGGTTCTTCCAAAGCCATTACGGATGGGATTTATTGTCCTCGCGTTCTGTCTGGGCATTTGGAGATTCGCCAGCTTTAGGTACCAATATTTTGATGGATGACACTCTGCCAAGTGAGGTAGACAAGAAGCTACTGGATTCGGCCCGATCTAGTATTGTGCAGGGGTTTCAATGGGCCACAAGGGAGGGTCCTCTTTGCGAAGAGCCTGTAAGAGGCTCAAAAATTAAGATTCTTGACGCAGTCTTAGCAGACAAAGCTATCCATCGAGGAGGTGGTCAGGTAATCCCGACAGCACGCCGCGCAGTTCACTCTTCTATTTTGACTGCTACCCCGAGGTTGATGGAGCCAATTTATCGTCTTCAAATTCAATGCCCTGGAGAAATTGTGAACTCCATACAGAGTGTTCTCAAGAGACGGCGAGGCCATATAGTGCAAGACAAACCAATCCCAGGTAGTCTGCTCTACAGTATCAAAGGTTTTATTCCTGTGTTAGACAGCTTTGGATTCGAAACCGATCTTAGAACGTTCACACAAGGGCAAGCAATGGTGCATTCAGTCTTTGATCACTGGGATCTCGTTCCTGGCGATCCCTTGGACAAGAACATCATATTGCACCCCCTTGAACCAAGCCCGTCGCAGCATTTGGCTCGGGAGTTGCTCTTGAAGACCAGGCGGCGAAAGGGGCTATCAGAAGATGTCTCGATTAATAAGTTCTTTGATGAGGCAATGAAAGCACAAATCGCGTCTGCAGAAGCAACAGCTGTAGAACCAATGAAGTTATCGCCAGACTACGAAGATTAGGGAAAGCTGTGGAATATGTGGTTGTGCTTACTTCTTTTATCGAGTTCTTATGGATTGTAGCTTGTGGGAATAGCGAACAGTAGTTGAATGTGGTTCCATCGCTCTCCGGGACGCAATAATATAAACCCTTACCTGCAACTGGTTTAGCATCCACGTCCAAGTTCTTCGCAAAGAGCATTTCGTCTTTCTTCGTTCGATTTTTTGAGGTCCTCCTTCTTTTTCTTTTCAGCAGCCAGACTGTCACCAAGAGATGTGGGCTTGCTAGCCTTTTTCTGGAGTTCGGCTTTTCGCCTGAGACGTTCGGCCATTTTTTCTTCCTATTGTAAGCAAATGCAATAGAATAGTCAGTAATGTAGCCATGTTGGGATAGAGATACAACTTATAAGGAATTTGACCTCAGCAAACATGGATGGAGCATTCTGCCTTTTTCAGGCAGGCTCGTCTCTTTCCCCCTTAATTTAGTAGCGAAGCGAAGGCACGTTGATTAAAAATGGTGCCTGTCCTCGCAAGAGTCGAGAAAGGGGATATTTTCCCTTTCTAGAAAGACTGCACTGACCTCTGATTTTTCATCCGGATCCGGCATGCCCATGCTGTTGACGTCGTCGGCAAACGCCGGAAAGTTGACAAGGAAGGCCAGTGAAGAGGTCCCAAGGAACGAACGCCGTGAATTGTCAACTCTTGAATTTGAAGTCAATGCACTAACAAGTGTCAGGCATAGAGATAGAGTAACTAGAGCTCTCGAAATCATGGTTCTACAATGTGAATGTAGAGGCAAGAAACGCTGTTGAATGTCAAATGCAATACTGTAGGTGAAGTTGTTTGGCTTTGTCAACAAGTCCAACAGCATACGATACGTACGTCATTCCGTCTGTTGTCCGCCCGCTTCCAATCATGATGCATCGGTGTACATCCAAAGAAATCTGACATCCTCGAACGTCGAAAGGGACATACCGCTACATTCTTCCTGGAACAACATATCATGACCATTATTCTTCGTGCACTTCTTCTGATATCGCCCTTGTTTTATTATGCTTTGGCGTTTCCTCAGCCGAAAGCTACCTACGGTGGTGGGGGGGGAGTTGGCCGATTGATCCTCGACGATGCAAAAGCCAAGCAAGTACAATGTCACTATGATATGGTGCTGGTAGAGCGCTTGCAAAAGCGCAAGGCTCCTCAGGATACGGAGGAGGGAAGCCTTTACGTACCAGATGAGGATTTGCCGCGCTTGCACTTATGCAAGGTGTTGAGTGTAGGCCCTGGAAGAGAGGAAGAGAATGGAATTATTGCTCCTATGTTGGACGATCTGAAACCAGGATCTCTAATCATTGCCAAACATCCATGGGGGATTGGACCCAAGGACGAAGAATTGTCTGATGGAACGAAGCTGTCCTACATGCGAAGTTTAGACGTAGCTGCTGTTATCGCTAGTGGCCAGGCATCCGAATAATCCCGATCGACGATACAGTCGAGAGGTTTTTAATATTAGTTTTCAATAGTGTTCAGAAGTCTGTTGTCTCCTTATACTATTGCTTTCTTTGTTGGTTGTTTTGGCTCAAGGCTTGTTTCATATTTTTCCTCACCTAATTTCTTCCTTCTTCTTCACAGGAGCAAGCATCCAGTTTTGACTGTTGTACTTCCTTTGTCCCAACTCTCTTTGGCACAGAAGAGCTATATTAGCACTTGATTTTGCTCCGACGAGTCAAATTGGTTTCAGATTCTATACTGATCCTCATGGCTGGATTTTCTTGTATGTGTGAAATTCAAATCCTATAAAAAACCACCATTCACTCAACAAATGGTTTTTGGAATGAGACATCACAGGGACCGAAAACAGTAACTTTGTTTGAAAATGGCTTCGCTGGACTTTCCTTTCAGTGTGGACGATGGTACGTTCATGATGATTGGTCCTTCACCCAGGATGTTGTATCATCTCATTCGTCGCTTTCTTTTCCGACCTTTCCAGAACCTGCCAATACATGGACGATCGAGCAAGTTATGCACTGGTGGCTGCTTCACTCTCATGCTGAAAGTGACGCTGCTTATGAAGTCATCGTGAAGGATCTTTCTTCGCAGCTGGAAGAGGGAAAAGAGGCTCTCATGAATGACCACAAAGTGGTTTCCGAGTTTCTCAGTGGAAAGGGTCCGAGCGAAAACGAGGACCCACAAGAACCGGCAGTCTCTGGGGTAGTGAAAGAAAAGACCGTAAAAACAGCAAAACCCATGGTCAAAGACAACCAGGGAGCATCTATATTTGTAGAGATTCAAGCAGGAGACTACCAAGGAAACACATATACTTTGGAGCCCAAAGTTAGGTCTCATGCATGGGTAGGAAGATCACAGGGTAAAAAGTTCCGAGAAAAGGGAATCAGCCTTCCGAAGGACCTGGAAGTTTCCACAACTCACGGAAGGTTCGAACTGCTACGGAATAAGTTTGTCTTTGTTGATACTGGATCTACCAACGGAAGCAGGGTGGGAGAAGCTGACATTGTACCAAATGAACCGGTAGAACTAGAATCCGGCATGATAATCACTGTCGGACAAACAGTGATGAAGATTACACTTTTGTAGTCACATCAGCCACCGACATTAAATTACTGTTTTGGATACTAGTCTAACAGTTCTATCTCCAGATCACTACTATTGACTACCTTTTGCACTTTGTCGTACTCCACCATGCAAGCCAACATTTGATCTCGCGATATTCGCTTGTTTTCCCAGAGTGCCATTGCATGCTTCAGTAACTGCATACGTAGTCCTTTAAGCTCTTTGGCATTCAATCGAATGAACTCCAATGTTCTTTTATGCGTATCCGTATCTGCCGTTACCAGGACACCACGACTGAATCTGTCCCATAGGTTTTGGAATCTCTTCTCTCCTGGTTGCACATCCGCCAAGGTATTCAATCTCTGGGAAAATCAAATAGTGAGCAGTGAAATAATATTCAAAGTCTTGCATGCACGACAAAACTCACTGCTTCACCCCACTCATCGAGCCAAGGGTTTGATTCATCATCAGAATCTTGATGAAGAGAAACTGCTGGAAGTTTTGTTCGCGCATGATAATACGCATGCTTTGGTTCAATTTCCCCAACCTTAGAAGGTGGTATCTTTAGTGAAAAGCCATTCACCTTTTCCATGTGTTGTTTCCAAGTGTCATGTGTCACTTTGAGCCTGCAACAGCGTTGTGGTCGCATGCAGTTTTTTGCACGTCGACGAAGAAATGTATGTTTAAGCCTAACCGAAGGAGTCTCTGTTTTCTTTCCAAAAATGCAAATCTAGAGCAGACAATTGTTTGAGACTCCTCTGCTGATATCTCTTACACTATTGGTACCTTTCTTACTTACCGACCCGTTTTCTGATCCCTTGTGAGGCTCAACGATCCTCAAGTCAAAGTTATCGGAATGAAATCTTAAACAATGCTTTTTGATCTTCTTAGCTGATCCCTTATATTCCAGAAGAAGGGTATGTGGTTTAGGAACGTTGCACTACTATGGAAATCTTGGCAACCGCCATCTTGTAGAAGTGATCTTACAGCATTCCAGCTACAGAACGGGCACTTTCCATCGTACAGATTTTCGATGGCAAAAATTTTCTCAGTTTTCGAATCGACATATTTGAGATCTACAAAGCTTTCATTCTGTATTGGTCGAACAAGATTGCGCAGCAGAAACGGCAATTCCCGGATTGGATGGTTCCGCATGGGTTCTTGTTGGATTCCTTGACCTCGAAGCAATGAACGCTCCTTGGCCGTTCTTGGCTCTTGCTTAACGATAAACCCCATTTTATATTTCTCGACCGGTGGATGCGATGAATGGGCGACAAGCACTGGCTCAAACGCTTCATCAATAGAATTGGAGGACTTTTGGTGGTGAATGGATGATGTATCCAACGCAGATGTTCTGGGAAGGAGATTAGGGTTAGGGATTTTCTTAGTACTGCCTCAACGTAACTGTCCTACGCCAGCCACACTCATTCATCCCCAAGTCGCGCGCAAAATTGGGAGGTGCCCATGAGAAGAGGAAAGAAGCTCGGAAACCACTCGTCCCACAGTCCAGCAAAACAAAAAAGGAAAACGAGTACCATGTCAAATCAAAACCAATCGGCTGCGAGCGGCTTGGTAAGTTATTCTATCTGCCACCCTTTCGCTCGGGAAAAGGGAGGATGCTGTTCCACTTTGAGGAGCTCTTCAGCGAGCCGAGAGCCTCAAATCTTGGCATGTCAGCATTTTTCTCACAACAATGTTCGTTGTCCCTAGTTTCTCCAAGGATCACGGGAGTCGGGCGAAGATGTCCGTGTCGCAAATGTGACTGCTGCAGTTGCAGTAGCAAATATTGTGAAGTCGTCCTTGGGACCCATCGGCTTGGATAAAATGTTGGTCGATGACATTGGCGATGTCACGATTACCAATGACGGAGCCACCATTTTGGCGCAACTCGAAGTGGAACACCCCGCTGCTCGCTTACTTGTAGATTTGGCCCAGCTTCAAGACAAAGAAGTAGGAGATGGAACCACATCAGTTGTTGTCATTGCAGCGGAACTACTGAAAAGAGGGCAGCAACTTGTTCACCAGCAGGGTCTTCATCCCACCACGATCTTGTCGGGATATCGGTTAGCATGCAAGGCAGCTGTGGCGTATATGAAAAAGAATATGCTTGTTCCTGTCAACTCCCTAGAAGATGATCATCTGCTACAAGCGGCAAGAACTAGTATGTCTTCCAAAATCATCGGGAAGGAAGGTGATTTTTTTGCCAACTTGGCGGTGGAAGCCACAAAATCCGTCAAAACTGTCAGTCCAAGTGATGGGAAAACAAAATATCCTCTGTCGGCAATTCATATCCTCAAGGCACACGGAAAATCTTCCTTAGAATCATATTTGATGAAGGGAGGATTCTGCCTCAATGCAACCAGAGCTGCTCAAGGAATGCCGACCAACGTTGGGGACCCTGATGATGAATCCAGTCAAATCAAAATCGCCATGATTGATATGAATTTGCAGAAGCATCGAATGGCCATGGGTGTTTCTATCCAAGTAAAGGACCCAAAGGAAATTGAAAATATCAAGAAGAGAGAAATGGATATCACCAAAGAAAAGATTCAGAAGATTCTAGACACTGGTGCAAGAGTTGTCTTGACAACAAAAGGAATCGACGATTTGTGCATGAAGTATTTTGTGGAAGCAGGCGTACTCTGTGCTCGTCGCTGCCCAAAAGAGGATCTTAAGCGACTGGCAAAGGCTACTGGTGGACAGCTTGTGATTACAATGGCAGACATGGAAGGAGACGAGTCTTTTGATTCTGACTCTCTAGGAGTATGCCAGGCAGTACAGGAAGTCCGAGTTGGGGATGGGGAGATGTTGCATGTTCTCGGCTGCAAAGGATCTGGTGCCTCTACAATCGTTTTGCGAGGTGCAAATGAGTATATGCTCGATGAAATGGACCGTGCCCTCCATGATTCACTTTGTGTCGTCAAACGAATGTTGGAATCGAATACTCTGGTTCCCGGTGGCGGGGCTGTTGAAGCTGCTTTGAATGTGTACCTGCAAGAGTATGCTACAAGCCTGGATACAAGAGAGCAATTGGCGATTGAGGCATTTGCAGATGCATTGCTGGTGATTCCCAAAACTCTGGCAGTCAACGCAGCAAAGGACAGTGCTGATCTTGTATCCAAACTACGAGCTGTGCACGCCAAGAGTCAACGCAACGAAGCTGACTCGCATTACAAAACCTATGGGCTTGACTTGGTGAACGGGGAGATCCGCGACAATTTAGCGGCTGGAGTCGTTGAACCTGCCATGTCCAAAATCAAGTCTCTTAGGTTTGCTACCGAAGCTGCCATTACGATTCTGCGAATTGATGATCGCATAACCCTAAACCCTAGCCAAGGACAAGGACAGATGAGAGGATAAACACAGTCTAAAGTTATCTTGTCGCTTATTCACTTTTTCGTGTCTACTGTCTTGTCGAATTAGTAAGAATAGATCACTTGTGGACAGGTTCTGAAACATGCAGGAGCAGGTATTGTGAGAGGCCGATTCATGTCACCTGAATAGCTGAAGCTCACCCATCAACTACTCGCGATTGCTGTCGCTCGATGTGCTTGTTCTCCGTCTGTTACAGTCAATTCCAGCAAGCAAATAGCTGCTCTCGCCTGAGTCATAAGTCCAAGGAAACGTAGAAGCTTCTATCACTATTCGGGAAAGGGAATCCAAGCTCAATACGCAGGAAATTCAGATCAAACATTCGATCAAACCACACCCATGTGCCCCTCCAGAAGGCTCCCTCGCTTTCTAGACATTTTTGTTGGATAGAAAAATCGCTGCCTTCAGAAGAAGCTTCAAAACTAATGATAGAAAAGAAAGAATATCCGATATTGGACACTTCATTTTCTGCCCCTGTGCTTCTTTCTTCCACTTCAAAGCGGTGATTGATTGGTATGGCAAAATGCGGTGTAAGTCTGTAGCAAAGGTTGCGATGATCGAGGCACCTATTATGCAAACTATCACAGTGAATAGGTTTCATATCTCTAAGTTATTGGGATTGGTTACTCAAGCAGTAGTATACCATGATTCTTAGGGAGATTATGATGCGTCCCCCAAGAAAAATTAATAAGGGGACAGCTCCCAAAACTTTGGCTTCTTATCAAGGAAAAATGATGATACACGGGATGTCTCTCTCACAATCAGATTTGCGCTGTGCAAAAAATGACAGCACATGAGGGCAATGACATCAACAAGAACTGGGACAAGTGCAGAGAAGTCCGAAAACGACAGGTATGGCTCCTTCAGTGTCGATCAAGTTCCACCTGACGTAGCACCGTTGACGGTTGAAGTAGACGAAGCCATCGAACGACTTGGGATGGGAAGGTTCCAAACTGACATCTTGTTCGCTGCTGGTCTTTGTTTCGCTGCGGATGCCATGGAAATCTTGCTTCTGTCTTTTCTGTCCGTAGTATTAAAGGGTGAATGGGATTTAGCGGAACAGCAAGTGAATACACTATTTTCAGTTGTTTTTGCCGGGGCAATGGTTGGAACGCTGGTTCTGTCTCCTCTGGGCGATGTTATTGGGCGCCGACCAGTTTTTACAATCACAGCCGCCACAATTAGCATCTTCGGTATCGGAACTGCTTTCTGTCAGACATACAATTGGCTCTTGTTCACTAGGTTTATGGTTGGCTTTGGCGTTGGTGGGTTGACGGTGCCCGTAAGTCTTTGCATTCTGCTTCAGCCTTGTCTCTTGGAGTATGCTGATCCATTTTAAATCCCCTCCCAATCCCTCCAAAGTTTGATACACTGGCAGAGTTCGTGCCGAACTCGAATCGGGGTACAAACTTGCTTGAAATTGAATTCTTTTGGACAGCAGGGACCTTGTTGGTTCCAGTGGTGGCATGGTATACTCTTGGTGACAGTTCATCACCAGGATCGTGGCCCCTTTTCGTCTTTATCTGTGCAGTTCCCTGCGTGTTTTCAACTGCACTAGGCTTGCTGCTAGTGCCTGAATCTCCAATGTAAGTGTTTTTCCACCACAGTTCACGTTTTGCATTGTCGTGCTCTGATCACGTTGTCCAACTTTTCAGGTGGCTGGTCACACAATCCAGACAAGAAGAAGCACTGAGGATAGTACGGAAGGCAGCTGCTCGAAACGGTCTGGACCCGCTTTCTGTTTTTCCAGAAGGGACTGAACTTATCGATGGTGACCATAAGGTTGAGGAGAGATCTTCCATCTGGGATCTTTTCTCTCCTAAATGGTTGAAAATCACTTTGCTTCTGTGGGGCGTATGGTTTGGTCTGTCTTTCTTGTATTACGGTGTGATCATTGCCGTTACTATCGTTTTCAGTGTCCACCTCGAAGATGATGACGACCAAGAAGGAAACTACGATTTTGATTACGGTGCTATTTTTATCAGTGCCTCTGCAGAGATTTTCGGGTTGATTGTCGTTCTTTTTACAATTGATCGATACGGAAGGATAAGCACGCAATCGGTCGCATATCTGATCGGAGGAGGTTCATGCCTACTGTTCCTGCTCGCAGCTTCCACTAATGCTTCGCGGATTATCTTGTTAATATTGGCATTCTTAACTCGCATGGCAATGATGGGGTAAGATTTGATGAAGATGTCAGGTGTCTACTTCTACCTGTCCCTTCCCCTAAACCTTTGGCTTCTGAAATTTGCTTTTCATCGTATAAGGTCGAGCTGTACAACGTGGGTAAGTACAAGTGAAATACTTAGTACTGAAATAAGAGCTACTGGACATGGCTCTGCGAACGCAATGTCCCGATTGGCGGGTTTCTTATGCCCTTACATCGTCAACGAAGGAACATCTTTGAACACAATCGGTATTTTTATTTTTGTCATTAGCTTAATAACAGCAAAACTCGCCTGGCAACTACCCGAAACTGCAGGGAAGTCCATGGGAGCATCCCATGAAACAAGCGAAAAGGTATCTACACCTCAAGACGGTCGTACTCCTTATCAACAAATGTAACACCGGGTGCAGTGCTTCAGGATATCCCTACGGCTCAGCCAAGCGGTCAAATATATGCGTGGGAAATGTCATATAGGTGAATGGAATGTGGTGCTAAAATGGTTTGGTTCAGTGTTATCTTTATTGGCTTGGCCCATCTCTTGCAGTACTTCCTTTACGCTTTCCTCTTTGGTTTGCTTTTGTCTTGCCTGTGTTCCATTTCCCTTCTACCTTTCTTACGTTTTCAATAGACCGTGCTGCCCCATAAGTATCTTCTCCTCCAGAATGCCAAGGATTTGAATTGTTGCCGTTCTTATCCACGAGCTTGCCCCACCGATTCCGCTTCCCTTCCTTCACACGCAGCTCTACAGGACCATGAGCAAAAACGCATTTGTTTTTCTTCCGCATAGGACAGAACGTTCCAAGGCTTGTGTCCCAATGGTTGCAAAGCCGCGTGCGGAACTTTGGATCGTCAACAGCTCGTTTCAGGTTGGGATCGCGCTTTCGAAACCAGGGATCGATTCTGTTCGACCATTCGTACTCCGAGCGACTCCATCCACGACAATTGAAAGTCTTTGCTGCCGTGCTCCCTTCCCATACTATAATATTATCTATATCAACCAGCGTCAAAGCTTCAAGCAGCGACTCTTGCTGCGATATCGCAGCTTCACCTTCACTGTCGTAGCAAATCTTCGACAGGCCAGAATCCAACTCTCCGCTTTCCTTCGCAGTTCTTGTTTGGACGGGGGTGGAAGCATCTGGGACGACTTTAGTGACAGACGGATGGCATGGATCATCCAGCATTTCAGATGGCTGCACTTGGGTATCAACAAGCACCGATGTGGGATTGGATGAAACCACCTTACTTTCGTTTGAAACAACAGGAGTGATAAAGTACTTTAGAGCAAGAGGGTCGTCCAGGCTCAAGACATGCCGGCAGCAATTGAAACAATGCATTAGTAGACCAGGGAATCTTGCTTCAAAGTACCGAAGCATTTCATCTTGGTTTTGCATCTTTGAAAGACGAAAGTCATCCGGAAGTTCATCAAAGTGATGATGCTTGTTCCGAATAAGACGCAGAAGGTCTCTCACAGAAGATGGATCGTACGATCTGAACTTTTGCACATTATTGATCAATATGCCATCCAAGCACTTGTCCCAAGAAGTACCCACTACTTCGGCAGCGCCACGCTCTATCGCAAGCACATTAATGCTCGGGGTAGATGTCTGCGAAATTGCGTCTGTTTCAAGCCGATCTGAGAAATCGCATAGAAACGTCAGCCTTTGTTGGGGGCCCCAGAAAAATGGATGCGCGCAAATTTGTTTCGCAGTAGGCCGAAGTTTTGGGTTCATGTGGAGCATAGAGCAAACCAGGTCATATGCATCGGGCGAGAGCTTCTTTAGTGGCTGAAGAAATGGCCTGTTGTGCATGATATTGCTTTCTCTTTCATACCATTCTCCGAATGGGTGACACCCAGGAATTAGAGTGGAATAGAAAATGCAACCTAAAGAGAAGATGTCTACAGATCGACTTGTTCTCGCATTCGGAGCCAACTCTTTCGGTGAAGACTCGGACACGGCAGCAGGAGGCCCTCCGTTGCTACTCTCGGACCGCGCGGACGAATCTGACGTCCATTTCAGCGCCATGACTTCTGGAGCTTGCCACCCGACGCTTCCAGGTCCTACTCCAACCGAACTTGTTCCACCTTTGCTCCCTCTTGTAGATTCGCCTAGTATGCTAGCACCAAGGCTACTTTGACCAGCAAGCTGTTTTCCGAGCCCCATATCAGAGATTTTGGCTACATATTGGCCATTTTCAAACGCTTCAAGAACATTAGCGTTTTGTCTTCCGAGTTTCTTATCCTTCTTCGACGTTGCCAAAAGGATGTTTGCCGGCTTCAAATCGCGATGCACAATACGAAGGGAGTGCAAATGCTCCACACCCGATGCGATTTGTTGCAAAACAGACCGTGTAGAGGAAGAAATCAACTGGTCTTCTTTGTTTCCATTTTCATCTAGCTCGTGTTGTTGTCTAAGCACTCCAATTAAATCGTGCAACGAAAGATCACAAAGCTCAAGAGCAAGATACACGAAATCACCTCTGAATTCCTTCAAAAAGTACCGAACAACGTTTGGGTGTCCATCACTTTCTATCAGCAACGAGATTTCGCGCTCTGCCCCTGCCTGATACGCCTTGAGCAGACGCTTAACGGCAACGTCTCTCCCTTCAAGCATCCCTTTGTACACAACAGTACCCTGACCTCCATAGCCCAGGATTTCGTCACTGACCTGAATCACAAATTGATGCGAAGCTTGTGCTGGTTTGTTGTCGGACCAAACAACTTCTCCAATCCCATTCTCTATTTTTGCAGAACTTCCCGTTAATCGACGATTATCTTTCAATCTTTTCCTCCGTCCAAGTTCGAACGACAGAACAAAGATGAGAGCAATCGTTGGTGGCAACCATGATCCAAGAATGCGAAGTACTCGGTGATATTTGGATCGTGGTTGATACTGCTGAAATGCTTTAGCAGATATGTACCCGAATTCCGGATGATAGAAACCGCCTTCTTGGGGGATGCGATCCGGGACGATGGCCAATCCGCTGTCATCACTAGAATCTTCTTCATCATTCATTATACTTGCTAAATCTGACCGAAAACTCGTTTCTTGTGAAAAAGGTACAACGTCCTTGCCATGCTTGGCAACAAGGCATCCAGGAAAACCCCGGGATGTCGGACTGCATGGTTTCGTTGCTGCTACAGGGTGCTTTCCACCATTAAGTAGTCGCTGGTGGCCTCCCTCGTAGTGTATGGCGGGTCGGCCGATAATCTGAGGTACTCCGGTGAAGTGTTTCTGATTGTTCGCGGCTGAAGTAGAGGCAATTGTGTGATGTTGCTTCTGCAGGACAGGCAAGCTCCGCTTGCCACCTAGAGGCAGGGCATACAGCTGTCCACTAGCCATAGCACTGACTATAGTCTGATCTTCCATCATCTCCTCGTCAATTCTTTCAACCTGCTTTTCAATCTCTCTTGAAAGATACTCTAATGAAGACCCAGGAACAGGAACATCCGGAACGATGTCAACACCAAGTGGGACGCCACTAGAGGCTTCTATTGCAAATGCAATGGGGGAATCAAAAGTTTCATCAGCGACCCATTCAAGGATCCCACTTTGTGGATTTCTGAAAGCAATGTGCCCCCCCGGTGTTGCAACCAAAGATGATGATTCAGCTGGAACAGTTGATGAGGAAACGACAAAGGGACTCTCTGGCCCCGGCAAAGGTCGAAACCGGTTCGAGTCTCCACTTTCATCCAGAGTATATTTATCATCTTTGTATCTTCCCATAGGTTTCCACGCATCAGTTCCTATTTCTCCTTGCATCTCTGCAACACTGATGATTTCTGCTACAGAAAATTGTACATCTGTCATTCCGGTTCGCGCCTCCTGAACCGTCACCGAATAATCAACTCTACCAATCCAAACAGGATTACGACCCTGGAAAGAAATGTCTGGATCCTGATCTTTTTCTGTTTCCAAAGCTGGTACTATTCGCAAGATTTCTCCAGTATTCCCATCGATTGCTACGGCGGTAGAGTGGCGAGATCCAACGAAGAACCTTCCTTGATCGTTCAAAAACGGAGACCGAGAAACGAGGTCCTTCACAGAGTTTTTGACTGTGTCGCCGCATGATGACATGAAAACGTTCCCATCAATAGACGGAACAGCAGCGAAATTCGTTGCAGTGGAGGATGCTGATTTTGTGGTTGTCGTAGTAGACACCAAAGGCCGTATCAAGCGTTCTGGAATAGAATTTGCTTCCCCTCTTCCTCCATTCAGAGGAGGCTTCATTGTACGATTAACCCTTCCTTCAGATTTGGCAGCGATGTGCCTAGCATGTTTCCACAAAACAGCGCCATCCCGCTTCGAGATACCGGCGAGAGTCCCGTCGACTGCTACAACGACTACCACGTCATAGTCATCAGTTTCGTGGCGGATATTGTTTGGACCCCTGCTTGAGACTGGGGGCTGAAGAAATTGACCCGACTCATCAAGGTGAGATTCAATATTTCCGACAGACGGCAAACCCTCGTCTGCTGCTTTCTCGGACCCACTTGCCGCCCCGGCGAAGCGGTATGTTATATTTGCTGCGGTTAACCCCAGAACAAATAAGGTTTGGAGAAAAGAAAATTTACGGCGACGTCCCCTCACAGCTTCCTCGTTCTTGCTTTGAAAATTCATTGTATACACATTGTGAACATCTCCGACAACGACAAACACACAGTGAGCAGTCACCAGATCTTTACCATCTGTTCTGCTGTCGTTGTAGTTAAACAGTCATCAAATACAGGAGTGGGGGTGATTGCCCCACGACTCCGTTTGATTAGTGAGTGGTCAGTCATTCAGCCAGTGTGCCACGTCCGAAGCTGAATGACGTCGTTCGCGAGTTGTGGTTTGATGATGTCCTGTCTGTCATCAGTGACCTGAAACGCGCCTTAAAAAGTCCAAGAAAAACTCTACAAAACCCTGGGTTCTAATACCTCGCCGAACCTAGAAGGCAAAGTCTTGACGAGCTGCATTTATAGGCAAGTTCAGGAGATACTCATCGTCCTAGTGTCTCGTTCAAAGGAGTTGCAGAAATTGTAGATCTTGAATTGAACAACACTTGGGTGCTATTCCCAGTCTTCTGCATTGTTCTGGCGAGGCTATACTCCTGAGAAAGGTACCTATGGCTACCTATTTGCATGCTGTGTTTAACTGGGATTCATCAACCGGATAAGGCTTTGTCCGAACCACTAGTGTATCGTCTCCCATGAATGGAGTCTACTCTTCATGGACGAGGTGCCCTCCGCGAGCGCATAGTTGCTGTACTGTTGGTATTTGAAGCATCAGCTGTAGAACTTCCATTCCTTGTAGTCAAGGGATAGTATTCGTTGGTATCAGACTCTAGGTCGTTCTCTAAACTGCTCATCCTTCCAATCGGTGATCGATGATGATCGTCCTCTAGGTTCGAGAACAATGGTAGGCCGTCTTGTGCACCTTCCTCCGACGTACTGTGTGTGCTTGAATCACTATGATTGGATAAATCTCCTGCAGTCGGCGAAGCAGATTCTTCTTCCTGCTCTTGGGCATGGATCATGCGACCGGAACTATCCCATGGAGCTAGGTCGATGCAAGGAACAAAACTACTCCCTGAAGACTTCAAGGATAGCGCGCACAAAAGAGCGTAGAACACTAGAGCCCCATTACTCCAATAGGGTTCAATTAGGAAAGATGTAATATTTGAGGCCCAAAGCATACCTGAGATGGTACCGCAGAAGATCCCCATAAAAGGGTGGACAGAATGGGACAGCAGCGACAGGATCCCCAAGCAAAGTGCGTAGGAAAATGATGGGATGGACAATATTGGAATCTGCGAGCTGACAAATGGAATCACAGGCAAAGGAATGAAAGGAAAACTATTCTGGAAGACGGCAAGAACTGCAGATGTCACCAACGTCAAGCTGAAGAGTAAGTTAGCACAAAGTACACGCTCAATATACCATCCACGATGCATTCTCTTGCTCTACCTTCCGATGGTTCGCCGGGTCAGCATTTTTTTCACTCGTTCTATTCCATGAGATGTCGGAGCACTGATGTCACTTCGCCGACTTGCCCAATTGGCTCCTACCAGGAATGGAGAGGATGTTCCGAAGTTCATGTCGCGAAGAATGGACAGCACGAAGTAGGTAAAGGAAAGATCCAAGATGAGCGCTACTATAGCAAGCCCCCATAAAAGTCGCGCGTAGTTGCAGCTTCCAGCTGATGGCTCCAATGCCCGACAGTTCCACAAGATGAAGGAATTGTAAAAAAGCAGAGGTAGCCCACTTAGTCGCTTGCCATTGAATAGGATGGAAGACCTTTGCCAGTCCTGAATTCTCTGAACGACAAACTGCATACCCGTAATACGTTCGCTTGCATTATGCGGAGATGAATTTTCTCTACTCTGTGTTCTCGTAGTGGGATGCGATATCAGGGCAGGGAGTACCTTGTAGTATTGCTTGCGTCGGACCAATGTCGTGTACGAAACCAAAGAGCTTGACCTCGATTTTCGAGACAAAACATGATAAGCAAAAACTAGGTGGGTGACTAGAAGGATAATGACCGTTGTGGTGTATGTCTGCGGCCACGCCTCTCTCACTTCGACCAGAGTCAGCAGCTTGCCCGTGTGATTCTTAAGGTCCACGTCGTTCATAATCGGTCGTATCGTCACAGATCTCGCCGCTCTCCAGTTGACTTAAATTTCTGTCTGATAGCTCTATGTCTATTTGCTACTAACATTGATTCAAGTGTTGTCTTGTTCGATCATCTGTGTCCTCCTTGCTGCTCTACTTTGTTCAATGACAAAAACATCTTGGAATTGTTTCACTTCTTCTCATCGGTATGATGTCAGTTAGATTGTGGATTCGGGTAGGAGGACAGGCGCCCAATAACTAGGGCCCCAAAGTACTTTTTATTAATTTTTAGGGTTTTTGACCACGTCACCCTTTGCTGATGGAAGAAACGAGCTATAGGAGATATAGTAGCAATGTTCACATTAAAAGCTACAAATGCCGTCCTTTACTCCTAGTGCTGAAAACAACACAACGTTTTCAAATATATTCCAATATTGAATCTCTTTGGGCTATTCCAAGTAAAGTAAAGAATGTATGTTATCATCCTATCACCGGGAAAATTCTTAGAATTACAGCTTGGAGTTCATCTACCAACAAATAAATCAAGGTTTCCACGGTGTACCAAGCCCTCCAAATGCCGATTGTTGATTTGAATAATTGTTGAATGCGTTTTGTTGTTGCTGCTGTTGAGGAGGACGCTGCTGTTGACCTTGATACATATTTTGGCCCCCACTTGCTGAATATCCAGACTGTCCCTGCGGAGGAGCTGGTGCAGGCGCAGTCATGCCCAAGAAGTCGGCATGTGCTGAGGATTGAGACTGCTGACTACCACCATAGTTATGATTCATATCCAATAGAGAGGCTCCTGATGCTGGAGCCGGCGCTGGGGTGTCGAACAAGTTTCCTGTTGCAGCAGGAGTGGGCGTCGAGGCAGCCGGTGCAGGACCATTGAAAATATCCAAGTGATCGGATGATCCTTGAGATGCCATCGAGCTTTGATGAGAGGGCGGGGCACGTGGATTTGCAGCCACAGGTGCAGGAGCCGCAGCTGGTGCGGGGAAGTCGTCATCATCATCGTCTTCATCTTCCATACTAACTCTAGTTACCTTGGCAACCACAGCATTTTTCCACGTAGGGATGTGATCTGAATCATTGATCAAATCCATCCAGACAGGCATGGCGCCCTTGTCCCGATCCCCTCCAGGGTACAGTGGACTCTTAAAACGAAAATGATAAGTTCCGGGCAATGGAAATGCGTCTCTTACACTTCCCAAGGTTGGAGGAGTTCCAGGGTGTCTTGGCTTCGGAGCGAGAAATACATTGGGATTCAATTCGTCGTCGCCATCTTCTGGAATAAAGTAGCTGCATGCAGGAAGGAACAATGATGTTAGAATCTGTGAAAGGCGTTTGTTGTCAGAAAAGCGTGGAAGCAAATACATACCGGATGGTGGTCATTGCTGAAAACAATCAGAGGATGAGAGAACGAATTTGAATCTCGTGTTTTGGTCATTGTCATGTTCATCACACCGATCAGCACTCGTTTGTCTCCAATAGAGATCCATAGTACAATTGTACTCTGCCAAGTACTAGGCTCGGTGGATAGTAGTTTTCAACGGATAAAAACGTTGAGGTAGTGAGTCGGATGAAACGTTGAAGTAGTGAGTCGGATGAGTCGGCATTTGGTGTTGCTAAATTTAATAACTGCCCACAATCAAACACATCTTTGCTACTTTTCTCTTGTTACTAGTATGCCGCCCGACACACAGCAAGGGATACAGAGACCCGGTGACCACCAAAAAACGGGCGGTAATGTGTTTTGGTTTATATACTAAGTTGACTTGCAATTTATGACAGCAACAACTACGACGGTGTCTATAGAGGCTTTCCATCAACACCAAGGAGTCCAGCTCCATCTTTCTTCTTGCCCAACTCCCCACCATCAGCACCGAACAATTTCGCCTCTCCACCGATTCCGCCGGTCAGGATTTCCACTAGCTGTATTTTGAAGAACTGTTGGGAAACAAAATTAGAAATAAGAAAACAATGATCAACATAACCGCGAAAGGTTTGGCTTACAAGAGTCGAACCTCCAGGAATGCGCCCATCTGGAGTACCCTCCGCGCCATAGGCTTGATCTGGCGGGATTCCAAGCATAGCAGTTTCACCTTCGTGCATTTGAAGCACACCTAGTCTCCAACCCGGAATAACATTTGCCAGTGGAATCTTGATGGGGTCCTTGCCCATGGTAGAGTCGAATACAGTTCCGTCGGGTAGAGTTCCTGTTTGAGGTGGTGGGAAGGTGAGTAAAAGATTCTCACAAAGTTCTACACAACAAGAAAACAACACGTACACTTACCATGATAATGAATCGACACAGTACTTCCCTTCGTTGGCCTGGCTCCTTTTCCTTCTCCATCGGGACCGTGCTCCAAAACATGAAGAAGCACCCCACCTTCGAGTTCTCTGACGCCATCTGCACTCTTCATATTCTCCAGCATATCACGACCAGCCTTTTCGAGTTTTTCTCTCAGGGCCGTGGCTCGCTACAAAGGTCTTAGTGCCACAGTTTTCCATAGACTACTCTGATAAATGATTTTCAAACTTACCTCCACAATCAAAGCATCGAGCTCTTTTCCGCGCTGTAAAACAATTTGTTCCACAGGATGTAAGCCAATAAAAATGTCCAAATATAGAGTTCTCTTGACGGACCCACGTACCTTGCTTAGAATTGTCCTCTGGCTATCATCGTCCAAGCGACCAACCACAGTATCAAGTATCCCCTTGGCAACATAAGTCAACTCCTCCGAGCTCTCAACCAACGGTCGAACGTCACCCAGCTGCCTACTCGGTTTCCAATCAAAGGCTGTGTCAGACTCAAACTCAAGATCAGGCGATATCAAAGAGGCAGCGATAAATATACCTAGCAAGATTTACTCCCAATGTGTACATGAGCTCATCATGGCTTCCTGGCTCAATTCCGGCTTCTTTTGGGACTACCGATTTGCTGTCGTCGCCTTCGGCCATGAAGAGTCTTGTGTTCCTCTCGGTGGGCTTGAAGGATGCACTGAATGCACTCGAACCTCCAAATTGGCTCAGCAGCATGAAGAAAGAAAGAAATTGACTGGCGGCTATCATTCTAAATTCAAAGTGGCAGAAACCCTGTACAGACTATTCAAAGAGAAGCGAATGAGATAGTTGAGTCCAACCCGACCACCCGTCGTCGCTGCTTCCATGCCCCGACAGTCACCCTCGTTCCAGAAATACGCATCCATCTTAATGTGAGTCACCTACCAACTTCTTTAGTCGAGACTTGGAGACCTGTAGAGCTTCGATCTTTCATCTGTCATCGTCTTTGTGGCCAACTAATGATGAGCTTCAAGCCATCAAACGTGCAGTTTTCGCGCATGATTACGTCACCGATAGAGTAGTCCAGATGCGAATCTCTAGTCCTGTCTTACTATATGGTTCAGTAGTACTATTACGTTCTTAGCTCTAGAGCCTCTTCATAAAACCGAGTGGTTTCTACAGGGTCAATAGTATCCCATGGCATCCTCAAAGAAGTTTGGAATACGATAGGTTTTTGCTTGAGTATAGCAGATATCATCTGAGGCCTAGTGGTCAAGCCTCGCCTTTCTAATTGCCCTCCTCTTTCTTCTCGAACCACTCTTTAACAACACTTTGGACCACAGTTTTTTCAGAATCTTCTGCACCATGTAAAACTTGCGACGTTGATGACACTTCAGCTTGTTGATCTACCTTGCTAAAACCAAGCCGTGGGACCAACAACTCCATAAAATCATAGGCTACGATAACATCCGACTTTCCACCAGAGCTTTTTCTTGCATTATCAATCAACCGGAGCTGAAAACTATTCCCTGTGCTGTCCTTCCTATCAGACTTGGAACTAATATGGTTCAGAACAAGGAGTGAAGCATTGACGTCACCAGAGACTTTTCCGGCCATAGCGGCTGTTGAGTGACCATGCTACGACATTTGAGTTGGAGCGCCAATTAAGAAATTGAGTAAGGCAATACATTTCAAGTGGCCGACAGCACATACTTACATTGTACTCCTCATTCATAAGGGTTGCTTCGTGTAAAAGGACGTCCGAATTCTTGGCGATGTCCCTCATTTGTGGAGTCCACCCACGATTATCACCAGTAATTGTAATTTTCCGTGCTCGCTGTTTTATTTCTTTCCATACTTCTTCCGGTTGTACCGTTCTGCTCCCATCTTCGTTTTGCACTGAGAATCCATGCTTGAGCAAGTCAAATTTATTTCCAATGGGGAGGATCCCCAGTTCCTTGGCCTTATTAGGGTCAACGTTTCTCGGTGGCTCTTCTTCCTCGATGACATAGCCAAATGTCACCACGCCTGACAGATGATCAAGCTCTGCAGCTTGGATTCGAATTTGCCGTGATTTCGGTCTTTCATTGCCTAGTACCGACCGCCGCGTCCTTTCTTCAATGTCTTCAATTTTCCAGACCCCATTTTCAGGTTCTATATATCTTCGTTTGAGAAGGCCATAATTGAATTCTGGATATGTGTCTTCAAACGGATTCTTGACTCCACTGCTCTTGTCCCCGTGAACTCGTCTCACTCTGCTCCCTACAAGTTCATATACTTCTATTGACAACGAATGAAACTTAGTGCAAGACAAGATAATGTTGGATGCAATGTAGTTGTAGAGACCGGCTGTGGCGAGCAAAACGTAGGTAAGCAAAATAGAAGTGCATTGAGGCATATGTTGCTGGATGAATACGTACGAGGGCCATATATCTTGACCACATGATCATCTTTCTTTTGTTGTTTTCTTTTGGAAATTGTGTCATCACTTTTTATGGACATGATCGAGAGTTGCAATCCAAGAAGAAGCCCTGGCAAACCAAATATATGATCGCCATGTAGGTGAGTTATGAAAATTCGTTCCACGTGGCTTGGTCTTGCTCTTGTGAAGGCTAGTTGCCTTTGAACTCCTTCTCCTGCATCAAACAGCATGCTGGACCCACCCAATCGCAGCAGTGTGGATGTGGTCGATCGCTGTCTTGTTGGAATTCCTGCTCCAGTCCCCAAGAAGCATATACTCATACCTGTATCTTTAGTGTAGTGTTCATGATCATCTTGATTGACGCCTGTTATGCAACAACGGATCGACTTGAAAATCTCTTTGTCGTACTGTTGGTAACTCGGCGGGTTGTAGATTCCTGCAACTTCCTTTCCTTTGTTTGTCGTCGATTGTCGTCTGCAATAACGGCAGTTTTGAACGACCGACTGCCTTGCTCCCGCGATTAATGTTCTAGTTCCTCCACCATGAATTCCCAACATTGTCTGCCATGTGAGGATGAAAAACGCAAAGGAACCGGTATGGCAAGAGGTGCAGCATATGGTGGGATTTCCAATCAAATCAACTGCGCAGCCTGCGCAGTTTTCATGGAACTCGCGGGAAACCACGTATTTGTTCAAACTCGAACACATCGAACGATATCGAAGTCTTTCTTCCTTGGTGCTCCATACGTATACACAGCTTTTCCCGTGGACTGTACGTGACTTCTCGTACATTTTGAAGAAAGTAATGAGCAACGCGTGCCTGTGCCGACGGGTTTGGTTTCTCATCAATCGCAGCAGAGCATCTCATACAACAACGGGGATTGGCTATCTCCTTCGTTGTCTCCTTGCACCGCCTTACTTCTATCAGAAATCAGCATTCAGGGCTACAGAAACCCCTGTATCGCACTTCCATAGATTCTTCAAGATGTATGTAGATCAGTTTTCGTTGATTCCATCCACGTTGTTGGTTCGCAATTAGCAGGGCGATGGCTTGTAGGCTTGTAGTACATTTCTACGCTGTGCTGGTGAGGTGAAACTTGATAGTCATGGAAATTGACTAATAATTGTCGTTGTTTGCACAGATTATCGTAACAGGAGCAAGTAAATATCTCGGGGTGACTCATAGCAGAGTCGTCGACTCCTTCTGGAGTGATTGAGTGAGTTAGAGAGTCGCTTCGAGACTACATAGATTAGAATTGCTGTGAGAAAGCAGTAAGACTACCATTCTTTCATCCCTACCAACGGTGACTTCTTTACCAACGGAACCTACGGCACCTGTGGGTGACCATCGTCAGACAATGGCAGTTGCGCAAACAACGACTACCCGTATGGTAAGACCCCCTCCCCCTCCTCCTCGCAGACCTCCACCTGGAGCGTCCTCGAGGAAACCTCCTCCACCGCCTCCTCCTCCTAGAGGACCCCCCCAGAAGTCAACACCTCCGCCACCACCTCCAAACAACAATTCACGCATGCCTGGAAACAACAATAATGCGCCGAAGAGGCCACCTCCACCACCACCTCCCCCAAAGCAGGGACTCAAGCGGAAGGAGTCGCCAACTTCCAACGCTGCTGCTTCCGCTGACAATAGAAAAAGACAGCGAAGTGAAAAAGTCTCCATTCGAGCTCCCGTAGTGATGCGCGATGTCGATGTCTTTGAAAAGAAGGGCAAGGTCGGTGAAGGGACTTACGGCAGCGTTTTTGCAGGCAAAGACAAAAAGTCTGGTGATATTGTTGCTCTCAAACGCATCAATACAGCACAGGAAGAAAATGGCTTCCCCATCACAGCGCTCCGAGAAGTCAAGATTTTGAAGGCACTACACCATGTCAATATTGTGAACCTGAAAGAGATTGTCACTTCCAAGGGTGCGTAATTCGTCAATTCACTATTGTTTGTTCTTCGTGTCCTGGCGGACTCTCAGTTTCACGCACCTCTCTATGACTTCACGAGAGGTGACGTAGTTCAAACCGCCAAAATTATTCTGCCCGGTATATCACGGATATCCACATCCTTCATTGTTTCTTATCTGTAAACTGCCGGGAGACAGTCTTTGTTTGTATTGTTTGTCTGTGCTTCAATTCCCTCCGATTTCGTCATCAAATTGTTTCGAAAGGATTACTGATGCTTTTTGCTTCTTGGCTTTTTGCTTCTTGGCTTTATGTGGCTGTGTTTGGCTTTGCCTTCACAACACAGAGCAAGGTGCCCTTCCGAAGGATGTATACATGGTCTTTGAATATCTCGAATATGATCTGACGGGTGTTTTGGAAACACCCGAGATCCGGTTGACTCAAGATCATGTCAAGTCCTGGTCTCAGCAACTGCTGAGCGGATGTCACTATATGCACACGAACAAAGTTATCCACCGTGACCTCAAGGCCTCCAACCTTCTTATTAATAGAAAGGGAGAACTCAAGATTGCTGATTGGGGACTTGCTCGTAGTTGGAATAGTGAAATGAAGCGATTGACAAACAAAGTAATCACCCTGTGGTACAGGCCCCCGGAGCTACTTCTGGGAGCTATGAATTATACTACCAAAATTGACATGTGGAGTGTTGGCTGCATTATTGCTGAAATGTTTCGTCGGTCCGGATTTCTAAAAGGAAGCAACGAGACAGCTCAGTTGAAGCTCATTTTCGAGACTTGCGGTCACCCTGACCAAGCAACTTGGCCGTCGCTAGAAAAAGAGTGCCGGCTTTGGAAAAAGTACAAGCCGGAACCGTCTGAAAGGAAGGAAAACCGACTCGACGAGGCTTTGCGAGCCAGACTTCCTCATCCAAAATGGATGACGAACGAGGCAGTCAAGCTGATCTCTCACCTGATGGAGTTGAATCCTCACAATCGTTGGTCTGCACTGCAGGCCTTGGATGCTGACTACTTTTATGAAAATCCTATCGTCAAACACCCCAAGGACTTGTCAATGAAATTTGCTGTCTCCACGGTCCACGAAATGGACTGCCGAAAGAAATACGAGGAAAAGATGGCACAGCACAAGATCAAGATGCAAGCTTTGGCGGCCAACGGCAGCCGCAATCCACCTCCCCCTCCTCGAAAATGAAACAAGTCTTTTGTCATTTATCTCATCTTTGCCTCCCCGAACAAATGAAAACCCACAAAAATGCATCGTGCGCACAGCCATATATGTCAACAGCATCGTATCGCAGACGAAACATGCTCCTAGCCAAATTTATTTATAGAGTGTCAAGATTTTGCTACAATGCTCTTGTTTTATTTGTGTCTAGATTTCGTTGCATCCTAGGGTCCATCCCAGTAGATTCTCTTTCCTAGCAACCCTGTCCTCCATTGGCGACAGCACGATAGTAGCGGTTGTCGCAATATGTTGGTTTGCCACCACTAGCCTTTGCAGCTGCGTTTGCAAAATCCTCATCCATTCTGACGCGTTCAAGTACTGCTGGATCATATTCATTGAAAATCGGCTTCATGGAGACAGCAACATTTAAGCTTATGCACGACGCTACCCACAACCCGGCGGCAGATAACGTAAACAGCTTCAGCCGATCGCAAGCTGGCTTGACATCGCTGTTGTACAAAAAACGATCTCTTTTTTGCTCAGCTTCGGTTTTCGGCTCCACATTTCCATCGTACCATCCTGCAAACACCGCCTTGTTAGTTTAAGAATCCATTTTGCGTACAAGCAGCTCTGGATGCGCCTTACCAGTCTCCTCGTATTCGATTACTTTGCTTTGGAGTCGTGATCCTATATAACCCCATCCGCTGTATAGCCTCACTAGGAGGAGAACCACAAGCCCAAGAGTTCCCACATTGCCCGCGGCCAACTTCTGAAGAAGGAATCCATCTTGTGTAAAAGTTGCACCCGCAATTGGGTAACCACTAAGAATTGCACAAAGGTGGAATGATCAGTGAGTCGAGACAGGTGGAACACTTCCTACAAGACCCCAATTCGTCACTCACACAAATGCAAACACCGATGCATACAGAATTGCTAGGCGTAGAAGGAGCTGGGTCAAAACGTGCGACAGAAATAGGTTTAGGAAACAAACATGGCACCCAACTTTTCCACCGGGTTTCAAAACTCACCCCACTTCCACCGACCTCATTGCTTCCCCAGTCGAACATCGGAGCTTGTCGCAGGTCGAGATACTCATTTACTGGCCTTTGCCCATCAGGAACTACTTCAGCACCAAAACTCACTTCACGAAGGTAATCTTCCTTCTCGCTGGCTGCCAATCCAGTGTTCGTTGTGCCTTCCTTTTTGGCTGCACAAATCGACAAATGCGTTTGAAACCCCACTGAAGGAGGAACAATGCTAAGTGCATGGAAGCCAAGAAGGAACACGGAAGCTCTCATTGCGTATACAATAGACTAAACTCTGATTTCAGCTGAAGATGTTGACGTGTGTTCTAGCAATAACATCAAAGCAAGTGTTCTGCATTTCTCATTCTGGATTCTTGCATTTCATTCATTTGTGAATTCTATTGGTTCGTCTATGTCCCGTAGACAACGTACAGTGCGATACACGAGACACGAGTCCGATGATGACTCATACAATTGCGGCGGGCATGAATCCTGCACGCACCATGCACGAACAGGGAAACAAGAAAACACCCGGATTTAGGCCACTTTTTCAACAATGCTCTACCCTGCAGGAGATATTTCGTGATTACTTTCACACGGCAACCTACTGCATGATTCAGAGTTCGCAAGTCTTGACAAATACATATCTACCAAGTTTTCGCAAATCAAATAAGTCCTCTTTTACTTCTTCTTATTGTCATCATCGTCCTTCTTTTCCCGCTTTTCCCTAGGGATGAACCTTCCACTGTCATCAAACATATCGATTGACGGCATTCTGTCTTCCACGGCCTGGCTGATGAGAGGAATTTTGTTGGGTGTCTGCCCAAGAAGTGAACTGATTGAGCAGTATGCGACGGTGAGCAGGAGCGTGCCAAATATCACATCAGAGCCAAGTTCCGCAACTCCGTTGGGCAGGTTCACACCGGAGTTTGATGTCAACAAGGAGTAGGCTGCCCCAAGCAAACCAGGAAAGAATAGAGCAATATCGACGAATATTGCCTGCTGCATGTTGAATCGAACGAGACGGTTGATCCCAGGATTTGATGATAGTATGTTCAGGGCCAAAAACGATATGAATCCACTGAATGGCACGCTTTTGTATAGAGCATACAACAGTGCTAGGATCACCACCAGCGGATTGTCGGCGTTCTCGACAATCAGAAATCGCCCAAATTGAAGACTGTCCATCAGCGGAAACAAGTAGGGCAAAACAGAAATGATTTTGTCCTTGTTTGTGGGGTCTCTGTCGTTCAATAAGTTCACTCTGGCTTCGGCAAGCAAGGCAGCTTGGGCTTCTTTCTCAGCTTCTTTTTTTGCCATGATAGCTTGGTTCTTTTCCTCTCTTGCCAAAGCCTCCAGCTTGTTGCTAAATTTCTCTAGACCAACCTACAAAATGACGAGTTGTTGTTTGCCAAACGTTCAGTAAATATGAGATCCATAGAAGCTCGATAGAACGAGAACGACATACCATTTCATCTATCTGCAGCTTCCCATCACCTGATACATCAAAATTTTTCATCAGTTGCTCCACTCTCTTGTCGCTGAGTTCAATTTTCAGGGATTTCTCGAGTCCTGCTTTCAATTCTTCGGGTGAAATCTCTCCATCTTTGTTTGTATCAAACTTGCGAAAAACAGACTCAGCAACAGCGGCTAGCTCTTGTGCTCTCTCGGCTTCAAGAGCAGCCGCTTCTGCTCTCAGTTTCTGAGCCATGGACTTCAGTCGGTCAATTTCATCGTCTGCTTCTTTCTGCTCTTCGGGGCTGTGTGCACTCAAGTGGGGAGCAGAAGCCCTGCTTCCTCTTCCAATGTCGGCCTTCGAAGGGACTTGGGCCGTAAAACCACACACTTGGTCGTTGACAATAGCAAGCAAAATATGTCCTGCAATATATCGTTTTAAGGCAACCATATTTACTTCTTTGCAGTATTGGAAGAAGTAATGTGTGGCTTACAACACTGAGAGCTCTCGTTGAGGATTAGTAGTATCAATTTCAAGTTCCAGCGCATTCAGTAACTCAAGATCGAAACACGTATTGGCTGACGTCATCGATATAGAATCGACTACACAAGTCCTTTTCTGTCATTCTTAAAAGTCTCACACTTCAGTTCAATGAAAGCTACTGCGTTTTACTCAACGTAAATGTCTAACTAGGGAATAAAGTCTCCATCATCCTGGTTTGAGGCATCGTTGGTATCTTCAGCATCGCTTTCCCTGGTACCAGGTCCTCGTGGTCTCGCTTCATTAACACTGATGTCTCGCCCATCAAGCTCGCACCCATTTAGAGCATCAATGGCCTCTCCCCCGGCGTCTCTTGCCATGGTAATAAAGCCAAACCCACGGGAATTGTTGCTCTCAATGTCTCGAGGAATGTAGCAGTCATAGACTTCGCCAAACTCACTGAACACTTCGGTTAGCGTACCGTCTGTTGTGTAGAAAGACAAGTTGCCAACAAAAATCTTCATCCGGCCCGGTTGTTCTGTCAACAGAAAAAGGTGAGACAAAAGCAATAATTTTGAAGGAGTGTCGATGCAACAAAAAAACGCACCTCGTTTCTTGGGCTTCTCGCCAGGAGGAAGTGGGTGATTTACAGTGATAGGTCGGCCCATGAACTCTGCGCCATTAGTAGCCTCTATCACCGCTTCGGCATCTTCTTCTTTGACTGTAATGAAGCAAAATCCTCTCGAATCGCCGAACTTGTTAACTGGAATGAAGACATCGTTCACCTCACCATACTGACCAAAGTACTCTTGAATATCATCCTTCGTGCTCTCGAAGGAAATATTCCCCACATACAATTTCGTAGCTCCCTCGTCTATGGTGTCAGCACGAGACAAAAAATGAGATAGGAAGCAGCAAAGCCATACCAGATCGATTGGAAACCTACATGTCTTTTTCGTGCTCCTTATTTGATCCTTGTCCAAAGATCGCGACACTCGAAGGGGGCGCCCGCCTAGCTCTTTTCCAGCCAAAGCGTCAACAAGTTTTACGATCTCTTCTTCGGATCCAACATCGACGAAAGCGAATCCTCTAATCCTTTCAGATTCACGATCGCGGGGTAGATTTACGAAGCGTACCTCAACGTGTTCACTGCACATATCACGGAGCTCTTGTACCGAGGTCGCTAATATACGACGTGAAAGAAAGATGGTTAGCTGCAGGGATAAGCAAAGTACTGGATCGTAAAAACAATTCTTACTGAAAGGAAGATTTCCAATGTACACGGTATAGCGAACGGGAGGGCCTGTATTAATCTGGGTAGATGATCCATCCTCAGATGCCTCTGTAGCTTCAACGCTATCAGTAGATTCAACTGCTTCGACGCCCTCAGATGCCTCTGCAGCTTCAGAACTATCAATACTCTCCACTAATTCGATGCTGTCCACTTCCACGGGAGATTCGACCCCAGCTTCAGCCTCTTGGTTTATTTCGGTATCTGGATCGCTCAGAGATGAGCAAATCGGGGAAACAGCGACGCTGCAGCGGCCAAGAGAAGCCGGTCTAACGACAAATGCAGAAGCATTTGCAGTGAGGGTGAGGAGCCAGATCGTACGAAGGAACATGATTGATGGATAGGATTCTTCAACTGTTCTATGAAAATGAAACAGCGGATGCGACACTTGGCGGTCGAGTTGCATCTCATCGGGCAGGTACTTCACATCATCCACGCACATCGCACATCGCACATCACACTGATTAAATTGTTGGCGTGTGTCACATTTCGGGACGGAGGGCTTCCAGACGCCCAAGATTCTTCCTTCATCTCTCAGTCCCGGTTGGACTTACTCGTGACTCAAGACTCTGGCCTCTTGAGGACCTGTTATCTTCATGCGTGCCTGGCGATTTAGATGACAAAGCACTTCAAATAACAATAGCAGAAAATACATTGAAAGAGTAGTACTAAATAATGAACCATTGATCGCTATCGTGGAATCTGTTTGCTCGAAACCACAAAAGCTACCTATCTATTGATACTTCCAACTGCGAACTCTTCCAACTGCGAACTGTTGAAACAGATTCCAACACCAAAAGAAAGACTAGATCGATTTGAAACCGAAAACTCTGTATAGTTGTTCAATCGTCAGAAGTTGTAGGGTTGCTTGGGGCGCAAATCGTGCCCAAATTGGCACAAATCCTCGCCACAAACTCAAAAACCCATCATTCTTCACAGTCTTGACCAAGCAATCCACAAATCCATTGTATATTTTCTTGTCCGTTGGCTGATTCATCAGGCGAGTCCTCAAGTTATCAGCTGGGCTGACAGTACAGGTCATGAAGAATCCTGCGAAAAAGAGAGATCATGAATAAGCCTAGAATGTAGGGTAGGCATGCCAACCATCAATGTAGTTCTTACCAGCAACAAAGGCACTGCTGAACGCAGTTCTCACATCACTACGAGCCCATCCAGTGTACTCTGTAACGTAACCCTTGGTCAAGTCGTAGACTCCCATTTTGGTGGCATTGAGAATACAAGCCCGCATGACGTTCACCTCGACTCCTCTATAGAATCCAATCAATCCTTGGTTTCTGTACATTTCACCAACGAGCGCTGAAAGCGGCACAGATTTTCCTTTGTTAGCTTGAGACAATGTCTTCATAACATCGAAAGGGTTACCGACAACACTTCCCGCACCCCCAGTGATAGCTCCAGCTACGAATTTCATGTAGAAAGGGCTGTCCTTGCCAGCACCAAGTGCGTCTCTGACAGGTGCGTCTGCAGTTGATAGAATTTCCATGAACAATCAGTTTGCTTGTATTCAATCAAAATCTTCTTCAACACGCTGGATGATACGTACATGCTCCCAATTTGATACTCGTGTACGACAGTTCACGACCAAATGCGAACAGAAGACCCTTGTAAAATGGACGAATCCCACCCTCGGCAAAGGTCTCCGTAACAGTTGCAACAACCCCGCCTCCAGAAACTTGCATACGGGTCTTGACCGTCTCACTAAATGGAATAACAAATGGTTTAGCATGGCGCGGCGTCAAAAAGACTGATATCACTGGCAAGACGAGTATTCGACCGAATATCGCAGCGAATCTTCCGTCGGCACTTACATAGGATGGGTGAAATTGACTGCAAAGCTAGCTGCCATGCCTCCCAATGCCATGGATTGGAACAATCCGGGTTTACCTGTTTCTGCCATTTTCCCGTTTCCAGTCAATGCCTGAAGCAAACAATGTATGCACAAAGGCTGTGTGTTGAGGAAAAGTCGCAAAAGCACAAAAGATCTTACTGAACCACGAGTTCTGCGTTTTGAAGGAGAAGAAAGGAGAACGTAGCTATATAATAGAGAAACGAACAAACGAGGACACGTGCGCAGCCCAACACGTACGACAGACACACATGAGATAGATACTAGTATGGTGAGTCGATACGTATTGGAATTCTACTAGTCGAACGGCCTGTAGTTGTATTTGAGTTTTTGCCAGGGAAAAAACCTGGCAAATTCCAAGGAACCCGGCATCGCTTGTCTGGACATCCTACAACTCATTTCGTTCACCCAGTACTCTGAATTCATAGGAAACCTGGTTCGCGACCCTGCAAAAACGACCACAGTTGCTATCCCACATACATAAGCTGGGCAACACAAAGGTTATGAGCCAGAAGAGTTTCCAAGTTTGGCTAATTTTCGTTCTCTGGTACAGAAATCGCAATCAAGCCTACATAACTCTGGTAGAAAATCACACGATTTAATAAATAACATACAGTACCGTACGTATATGATACTGTATCAGTGGATAGGATTTCTGCTTCTGCCGTTGGCGGCAATACCAAGAAAACGAAACGGAAAAACCAAACAATGAACAATGAGAATACCACAACAATAGTCCAGATGGACAAGCCATGCCCTCCGATCGAAGCATGGAGAAAAATAGCCCATCGGTTGTGGAAGCATGCGCCAGTGATGTGGTGGGCGCAATAAAAGAGTTTATTGATGCCTTAAGAACTGAGTTTCCCCTCACACGAACAACCACCAATTCAAAAGATGCATCAGTAGAAGGAGTCTTGCTCTACACTCGTCTAAAAGAAAAAGGTTTGCTACAAACAGTAAAAGCATTGTATGAAAAGCAAGAGGAAAGATTAGGAAAGAACAAATTTGCCATCATGTTCGGACAGCCGAACACAACGGAACCTGTTGACGAACGTCGGCAACTGCGACAACACATCCTGCTCCCGCTCATCTGCTTGTTGGCACAATGCTATGATATACTGGATCATTTGCCGGCGTCACAATCACAGGAGGATCAGCAAGCGACATCCAAGAAGAATAAAAAGCCGGTAGCTCCAATTGGGATGCTGTCGATTCAAAATTACACCGACATTGCATGTCTACTAGAGTTCACCATTGTGGCAGGCATCCTTCCAGAGCTGGAACCAAATGTATTGATGAAAAGTGAAGATCGGATACGGTATTATTTACCAAAGGCAATGGCTGGCCGTATCCCCAGAGCTTCGTTAGCCTGGGGAGCATCGTTTCCATCGGAAATGATGTCGGGGTCCAAACGTCGGCTGTCTCTGTTGCAGACAGTATCCGCCATGGCCTCTCTCCTGTTGCTGGACCGATTCAAACCAATGCTTTTACCTAGGCACTTGTCAGACACATATGGAGCACTATTTCAAGCAGAACAATGGACAGATTCTTCCGACCGCCATGCGGACGAAGAGTTGCAGGACCTTTACACAAAACTGGGTTTAACTCAAGACCGTACGATGGATCCTTCTCTACAGGCAAAGGCATACCAAGTTCTTCTCCTACAGGGAACAAAAGCACCCGATTGGCTTCGAAGGCGGGTCTCTCAATTGTTAGCTCAACTGGCTTGTACGAACTTGGCAGCTATCATACAGGTGTTCTGCCCCGTTCAAGAAACATCCAGTGCAAGCCAGCGCCTCGGCCGAGCTCTGGCCACGGCTCCTTCTAAGAAACTATCACAGCAAATGCGACAACTTTTGCAATTAATTTTTCCGTCCAACGGTGAGCTTCCGGCTCCTGCCATGGCCATTCTGGAAACAGTTTGGGCCGTGTTGAATCAATGGTCAAGTAATGTAATAGAAGAACACGTGATTCAAGTATGGGAGAAAACAATCATGGGTAGTGAGAGTCAGAGCAATGCATCGATACATGCGACCATTCGACAAATAGGTGCCCTGTGCTCGTTGGTTCCAAATCCCACAAATTCACTGAAAGTGTTGCAGTTGATACCACGAAGCTTGATTTTTCGACAACTTGTTCGGCTGGCATCAATGCCCTCGGTTCTAGCTGGCTCAGCCCGAGATGATGCGAAGCAATGCCTGCATTGGATCTCTCAAGCCATCTACGGAATCAAACAAGCAACTGATGGACCCAAAGCGACCATGACACCGCAAACACTTTTGGTAACAGCATGGATTCACTCGATGGCGCCCTGCGCATGGGATAAAGGTGGCCATCGATACCGCATGATCGAGTCGGCAACAGATGCATCGATCGAAAGATCATCAAACAGTCTCGATACCCTGGAAGTACAGCAGAGTGAGGTGGGAACTGCTGACCTAAGGTCAATCACAGAAAGCTGCTCTAGACGAGCAGAGGTTTACTTTGAAGCAACGAACTCTCCTAGCTCTACGAGGACACGTATGAGTGGTTTGCATTCAAGAATGTTTCGGCTACTTCTGGAAGTTTATTTATCCGCTTCAGCGAAAGAACCTGTCATTGTTGCCAACTATCAGTTTGTATCACTCCTTGTTCTACCATTGCTCTTCGAAAAATGCTCCACTGAAGACCTCTTGTTCGGTGATACTGGCGATGGGATGGAACTTCTGAGCCTCGTTCAAGTAGTTCTCCGGTCTGTTGAAAGAAAACTGGGGGATCATTCTTCGAATCACGTCATCGAAGATTCTTCCCACGCAGGCCTCGTTGTGGAACATGGAGGAATGGTAACTTTTATTGATGAATTGGAGAGTGTTTTTGGTGATATGGGTGACGATTCGTTGCTATCGGGGAGTGAAATAGACCAGTCTGAGGCGTCTCTATCGATTGCCTCGATTGTGCTAAGCTTGCTCATATCTGTGCTAGAGCTCGGGTCCAAGCTTCGATCCACCAGCGAAGAAGAAAAGTTGAGGTCGCTGCTCCCATCTTTGAAGTCCCTTGCTGCATTGAATATCGAATGTGGAAAAGTAGGATCATTGTCGACTGAAGAGTCGCATGCTGGATTGGCAGATATGTCTGGCTACGCAATGGTATTGATCGCATCTCGTGGTGTTCCAGACGAGGACATGGTACCCGATCCCGACAAAAGCTTATCTCCAATGGAAAAATTGAAACGGGTCGTTGGGTTTGCCGAAAAGGACCTTCAGTCCACCGAGCCTCCTCTTCGTGCCAGGGGTATGGTCAAGCTTGGTCGATTGGCTCGTGGTTACTTGGGCGTTTTGCCTAACGAAAGCCTTGAGAAGGAGAACAATACACTGATATCAGAGCTGAAGGAAACGGATTCAGCGTCTACAAGAGACGACGCAGCAAGGTTTCTGGTACAGGAGATCCTACGATTGTCAATGGTTGCTCTTTCTGACAAGGAATCATACGTATATCTTGCGGTAAGTACTATTTCATCAAACACCTTCCTCATTCCTATTCTAACACTATCGAAATGCACTTCTTGAACTGACAGGCCGTACAGACGGTTGTCGCAGCCGGAGACATGCTGCCGGGAGAAGTAATCCCCGTTGTTGCTTCTGCAGTGGTAACCGGGGTTTTGAGTGCTAAGACACATGTGAAAGGACTGGTGAGCTCTGATATTGAGATTTCAAGAGAACAAAGAATCAAGCTGGCAGAGGCGTTGGTTTTTATTATTCGACGAAGAGCAATAGCAAATGTATTTGTTTCATCAATATTTTCAATAATGACTTTTGGCAGTGCTGAGCGAATGAGCGACTCTCTTGTTCGTGATAAAAACATCGAAATATCGATTCGAAGTGAAACCCATCAGTACTTTCTCGGTGAAAAGGAAAAGCAAGATGAAAACGAAGATGGGTTCAAAACACAAGCCGAAAAGTGGGCTGAGACAGATATTCGATTTAGAACCGGAGGTCCTATGTTCGAGGCAGAAGAGTTCGACCTGGTCCGTGCTGCTCGTGCCTCCGTAATCGCTGAGCTTGTCTCTGCTTCGAAACCAATGGCGGTTGCCCCTTATTGTAGATTCCTGATCCGTTTGGTGGTCGACGCATTGACTCTGGATTCCTCCAGGGCTGTTTGTCGTGCAGTGGCGCTCTTGGCTCGTGAGCTCTACGGCTGCATCCTTCGAGAATTGGATGAAACATTAGAGGCTACAAATACCTCCACACCTGCAGAAGCTGGGATAACGATGCCTTTTACTATGGCTGTGGTTTCGAGCGACGACGAAGAAGTTTTGTTCTCTATTCTACAGGTCCATGCATCAGGCGTAGGTGATGCTAGTCTGCGCAAAGTGGATGATCCAGCGACATCCACGCGATGTTCTGAAGCACTTGATTTGCGGTGTCAATCAGAAGAGTCAGGGTTGCTAGATTCTTGCCGGCTTGCATTGTCTCAAATGACGTCCAATAGAACCCCAGATCTTCTTAATATCGTTCAATCAAAGGATACCCCAGCTATAAGAATTGAAGACATATCTTCGTGACTCCCGCTATACAACATTTCTCCTGATTACGCCTGTCTATTAGTTAGAGCTTAAGTCTAATATTCTGTTGTGTGTGGTATGATCTTATTTTTATCCATAAAGTGAGTGCAGAAAACAGCGATCACTAGTTGCTGTGAGTTTTTTTATGACTCCTGCTCTTTGCTTGCAGTTCCGAAAGGATACCGCCACATGCCATAGCTATACCAGACCAACCCATGACCGATAGCGAATGTCCCTTGAGGAAAATTGATAGTAGGACGGAGAAGATCTTTCTTGTGGTGGTAACGGTTGACAAGACAAGCGGATCAAAGTTCGCAATTGTGTAGAAAATGAAAGATTGACCCACGGCCGAGCAAATTGCAAACTTCACAATTTTGGACAGAATTTCAGGGTTTTCAACCATAAAAGCCATCCCAGTTGTCACTTCACCCAAAGCACCAGCAATTACAATTGCAGTCAAGCACATGAAAGTGTTGGTCCAGAACATGAAATCATAAGGCTTGGGCTTGACGCCGACCTTGGCTGTTTCAGTCTTGAGACGCTTCTGGAAACCAGCGGTAACCCCATCCAAGGCAAGTGACAAGACGATGTAGAGCACTCCCATCAGCGAGTTGCCGTCGCCTCCACCTTTTTTCTTTCCGAGCGAAACGATTGCGGTGCCGCCAATAATCGCAGCGACCTGTAAATATTCTCTCAGCTCGTACGTTGCGCCGCCCAAGAGCAAAGAACCGACCATGACAGGAGCCATTTTCCCACTCTTGGCAAGTGTGGCAACAGGGAAGCTAAGACCGTTGGCTAAGGCTAAACTAGTGCACGCCTTCGCCGACACCTGCGCTGCACCTGAAATTCCAAACATTCGAAGCGGAATTCCCTTTGTAGCACCAGTAAGTTGCATGCCGGCGAAGCCGATGACAACATTGGCAAAAGCTTCCAAAACTTGAAGAAACCAAGCTTGTTTGAATGATGTCCCATCTGGAGCATTAAAACGGAAAACATCCTCTTGAAGTGATCCGTAGTACAAGAAAGCTGCATAGATACCTCCTGCTCCAATCAGGAGCTTCAAACTGTCAGGAAGGCCTGGCTTGTTAGGTTCTAGGGATCCCATATTTACTTTTTCACTAATATCACTTTCTGGTGGTCTGTGACAGGTGTTAGCTTTCTATAAGCAACGTTCACGAATCGGATCCAGGCACTACTTACGGAACGTTCGCAGTGCTTATGGAAGGTATTGGAATGGTAGGTGTCTTGTTGTTTACTGAGGCTGCAGATCTGGCCGATTCTGCACTGATGAATGGAGCGTTGAAAAGTGCGAAGAGAATAAACAGGAGAAAGCGTCGATGCAGCATGAAAGATCAAATGGGAGAAATGTCGTTTGCGATGTTGTCACTCAACTTTGACTATGGATCCGGATTGGGGTTACTGTGATCGGATTCTCGATAGAGGTCTTTGTTGCGGGACAGCGGTTGCAGATTTTATCTCCGCGAACGAAATCGACGGTTGTCAAGCTTGTTTTGATTGCCAGGTGGAAGCGCTCGTTGATTTTTACAACTTCCGATCTGATTTCTCCTTTCAAGTCTGTGAGAACAGAGTACAGTACTTGTACTACTTCGATCGATGTACATAGAGAAATATACGACTATCGCTGCGCGAACAAAGAGAGTCTAAAAACTTTTGAGTCCACCGAGTCCAACGGAATTGATGTTCAGCGCTCAGCGATTGAGACTTACTACCTAGGGAGCTAGAGTACCTTGCGGATAGATCGATTGGAACTAGGTTTTACAAATATTTAACTCTATTCATGAGTGTATTGCATTCTCAGACGTTCGTATCTCTCCAGGTCCTTTTCTGACAAGCTCGGGGCAATGTCCTTGGAAGCTTGTAAAAGGTCGTCGAGTTCAACCATTGGTGTTCTTGCTTTCTCGTCCCATCCTTCTAAGATAAGTGCAATCTCGACAATACAGCCTGTCTCTTCTTCCATTTTGCGCTGTTCCACGTCTGCTTTGAGGCACAAACGTTCCACAGCATGCGAGAGAGCACCACTCGCGATAGCGGACAAATCTGCTCCAGTCAGCCTTGGAGGCAGACTAGCAACTACTTGCTCCGCCAAGTCGGAATAACTCCCCGCAAGATTTAGTTTTCGAATTTGAGCACCCAAAACACGTGCTCTCTCTCCGTCGTCTGTTGGCACACCCAAGTATACCAATCGATCGAGTCGGCCAGGTCTCAATAAGCTTGGATCCAGCAAGTCTGGTCGATTCGTGGCGCCCATGACAAAGACGCGACCCTCGTCAGGCGACATGCCATCAGGACCATCCAATTCTGAGAATAATGTTGCTACTACTCGTTCCATTACTCCGCCGCCATCACCGACTCCGCCTCTTCGCGGAGCAAGACTATCAAGTTCGTCGAAAAACAAGATCGAAGCGGCAAGCGGTGCGTTAAGTGCGGCTGCACTCCGTGCTGAGTGAAATATGTCACGGACAGCTGCTTCGCTTTCACCAACATAGCTTCCAAGAAGCTCGGGACCTTTCACTGAAAAGAAGGGCAACCCACATTCCGTTGCAACTGCTTTTGCAACCAACGTTTTCCCCGTCCCAGGTGGCCCGTACAGGAGAATCCCTGAACGGCCTCCTGAAGAAGGAAATAGATGGGGGTGCTTGAGGGGTAATTCAATAGCATCCATTATTTCTGTTCGCACATGCGCAAGACCACCAACGTCATCCCAGTGAACGTCAGAAACTTTGGCCACTCTGGAAGATTGCTTTCTTTTTGTCGTGTCGAGGTTGCTACAGAGGTTCGACAACTTGTCCAATACTGTCACTCCTTCCGCCGTTTGTACTTGTTGACGTAGCCAAACAATGTCCTGAGAGCTTCTACCCTTCAACAGATTGTTTTCCCAGAAGCAATCATCCCAACTATTCCCTTTCCATAGGAACTTAGCAAAATCCTTGTCTGGCGTATCCAAAACGATTGATGGGAAGACAAGGTTTTCCAGCAAAGGTCCCGGTTTGAGCGCAGACGTAGTGGAAATCACAATGATGATTGGCGGAGTATACAGGAGACTATGATTCTTGACATTCGACGCGTTGGATGCCAATGCTTGCATCCAATGGGACCAAAATCGTTCTTCTTGTTCCTGGCGCATTGGATCGTCTGTAGACGAGAGTTCCGAGTCAAAGTCCGACAGATGTAAGACACACGGCTCCATGCGTTTTGCCCGAATGAGTTGAAGGGCTGCCGACATGCCAGAGAGTTGCTCTGCTAGCGACCCTGTTCGTATTGTGACGCCTTGATCATGTCCGAATGCAGCCAACCCACGAATGGAGAAGCATCGCATGCCAACACAGTCTGCTGCAGTCTCCACACAAAGACGAGCCTGATGTGCTGCCTCCGTTCCTACAACGTGTATAATTTCCTCTCTCGAATCTAGACTAGGCGGCTGGCAGAGTGCACGTATCATTTCAGATAAGTTAGGATGAGGTGGCAGTGCGTTCGAACCGTCCTGTCTATAGAAGTTCTTTTGTAACATCAGAGGTGGCAATCGGCAAACGAATGGTGGAATTGCAGACCCATCCAAATCGATTTTTGTAGACTTCGTCGTTTGACAGAATTCAGCTGAGTCCTCGGAATCTTTACATCGAATTTCCAGCACTTCATAATAGTAAACGACCATATCCTTTTCATCATAGACTGAGAGTAGCTTGGATTGCTCCACTAACGTGCCAGTTGAAGGCAAGACCCACTGGGAATCTTCTTCTCCTTTGCCAAACAATCGAAGCAAGTTTGGATCACGACCGAGGGGTCTCATCACCACATGCTTACCCTGTGGAACCTGCTCTATTGCGTTCTCAAACCAACAGTCTCTTGGTTTTTGTGGATTGCATCCTTCCAAAATCCCAAGGTTCGCAAAGACAATCGGTGGCGCCATGGCTTTGAAACCACCATCATCTTCATCTTCTTCCAGCAACGCTAATCGCACCAGAGTTTTTTCGGAGCCATAGCAGAGAAAGGCAAAGCTCTGTTCGAGAACGGAAAGTGCAGCCAATGCTTCAACTGACGCGAGGCACGTCGATGATGAATCATTGCTCCGCAAAGGAGCCTGACACAACAACGACAATTTTACATCAACCCTTGCTGCAGTGCGCTTATGAAGCCGGTGAAAGTCGCTGAACAGCAGCAATGGTGGAGATGACATTGGTCAGTCATGTCAAACACTATGGAACGGAAGGTGACACAGAGATGTTCGAGAAAAGTGGTGTTGTTCTGTTTTCGTAGTGTTGGCGACCAGACGGATGCGAGCGATCAGGTGTCCAAAGGGACAGTTTTCCAATGTTCGATGAGAAGGGGCTACTCCCACCGTTGCAAAAAGTGCTTGACTATTGACAAGACTCACCAACAAGGTCGTACAAAACGAAACGGTCATAACAAATTGAGAGCATAAGACTGTTTGGGCGAAATAAATTCCAGCTCTAAGCTGTCCAATCATGAAGTTGTTGGTCGAGGAAAGCTAAAGAAGTTTACGTATACACAAGGCACTTTATAGTTACAATGACCTGCAATAGGGGGGAAAGCTTTCCAAATGAATGTATTACTCAAATAAAAGTTTGTCTCCGTTGACAAATTGCCCAAGGTCGCAATTTATGCCATGTGACCATTGTTGGCATTGATAAGAGGAGCTCTCTTGCTGTCTGAACTCTTCTTGTTCATGACAAAGAACGCAACCCCACCAACAACAAGCAGGGTAAACAGTACAATGGCAAAAATGCCACCTTTCCCTCCACCGCTAGAGTTTCTTGCCTTTTTGTAATCATACATTTGCCCGGAGCTCTTGGAGTCGTAGACAGTCTTTCCCTTGTAGCTCTTGCTCTTTCCAGAATCAGTATCAAAACCATTCAGAACTTTACATACCGCTTGGGCATCCTCAGCATCTTCGTCAGAGATCTCATAACTGTACCATTCGTAATTGGCCAAGTAATCGTCGTCATTTTGCTCCTCGTCTTCGTTGTCACCATTCTGATCGACGTCGCAATCGTACATGTTGACAGTGTTATCAAACAAGTCCTCACAATAATCAGCAGCTTCAGGAGCTTCATCATCGTTTTCATTGTCCTCCTCGTCTTCGTCCTGTTCAGTATATTCGTTGATGTATTGAATTTCAATGTCTTGGCAGTCGAATTGACTTGTGAAAGTGTATTCGACAATTTCTTGAGACATTTGGTAGTATGTCTTATCAGAGTAAGTCATGACATCTTGGAAAGACTTGACTGTGGTGTAGAGCGAACATTCATCGTTCATGAAGACACCAATTTCCACACCATCACCATCCTCGTTACAGAGCAGACCGGCGTACAACGCAGTGTTTTCGTAGTAGTTGTTTTCGAGCTCTTGGCATTCAGCCAATCCATTGAGCCATTCAATGGCACCATCAATGTCATATTCGTCCTGGTCAAGCTTTCGCTCTTGATCATTATCGGCAAAGCACTCGTATGCGTCGCACTTGTCGCAATCAATGTACTCCACCACAACATTGTTGGCCAATTTACGACGATGACTTCTGGCAAGTTTTCTGTCTTCACCTTCTTCGCCATCTTCATCGCCATCTTCATCACCTGAATCTTCGTCTTCTTCATCACCTGAATCTTCGTCTTCATTTTGGTCGCCATTGTAGTTTCCTAAACAGTAGTCTTCGTTTTCTTCGCAACCTTCACAGTATTGACGCACTTGGTTTGGAAGGTACTCGGCAAGAGCCATGAAGTACGTGGCAACATCAGTGATGAAAGTCATCTTCTCGTCATCAGATTGGCTTGAGCAGTAGTTGCTTTTGCAAACAGTGAATGTGATGTAAGAACGTTCCGACTTCACCAATCCGTTGGCAGCGTAATTAACAATATCTTCCTCAAACAAGTCCTCGTTGCCAGTGACCAAGGAAACACAGGCTTCGAACTCAACGCTGTAGTCTCCATTGATTTCCCATTCGTCTTCGTCGAGCATACGCTTGGCTGCGGCACTGTAAGGCGTGGCGCCACGCATCAATGTTTGCTTGTTAATCTTCCCTTCCTTGGCACGACTTTCAAGGACCTTGAAGTCCGAGTTGCTGAACGATTTCTTGGCATCTACCACTCCGATGAGTGCGGCCATGGCTAGGGCTACGAACTTCATTGTATGGGCTAATAAGGACAGAAGAAACACAATAGGGTGAGCAAGGGAGAAGCAATGCAAAGTGCAGGCCCGCAGCAAGGCAGAACAAGAATATAACAGCTGAAGCAAGGCGCATTTCTCAGAAACGGATTTTATTGCCACTACAGCTAATTCACTCTCATACTGGACTATTCCACCAACATCTTAAATCACTCACGTTGTTGTTGTTCAGAGTTGTAGCAACGACAATGTTGTGCTTGATCTCTCCAAAGCTGCGGTTTTGTTGGTTGATTTGTGTTGCCGTGGGTTTGTACGCGAGTTGGCAAAATGACAAACTGGCTATTGTCCGTTGGCATGGCACGCTCATTCCGTACTGTTCACGCCACCTACATCAACGAATTGATTTCGGCGATAACGCTCATCTTTTTTCAAAATCCTCGTGTCTGGAAAGGCGGTAGTCGTGTGAGATTGGCAATTAAGAGACAATGAAGAACACCGCGAACAATCATCATCAAAACCTTTCCGAAAATGATCGTGCGCGCTAAGGAATTTTATTCGGACGGTTAGGAAAAAGCCGAACTTGATCCGAAATTTAAATATGTCCGACATGTAGTCGAGTCATGTTAATTTGATATAAATGTAACCAGAAAGGTAGATTGCAATGTAGGGGCGGTACTTTGTCCACGGCATTGCAGAGAAACAACGGATTCGATAGTTGAGTCGAAACAGTCATTGTCATTCTCGTGGAAACGAGAAAACCTGACAAAAAATCTTGAAATGCACGTCACAAAAGAGACTTCTATCATCTCTTCAAGCCCCATAAATTCATTCGTCACCTACGTTCACTGCTTTGGAACAAATAGTAACGGCGGGAACAGAAACTGACTTCGCTCTCCAACAAACTCAAATATGAATGATTCTAGTGCCTCATCAAAGCAAGATCATCAAGGAGGGAGACAACATTATCACTGCTACTTGCTGCGAAGTCAAAATCCACAACATCCATACAAAACGTACGTTGGATTCACAGTAAATCCATGGAGAAGGTTACGACAGCACAATGGTATTCTGAAGCACGGGGGAGCTAGAAGGACGAAACGGACTGGTCGTCCATGGGAATTTGCGGTGATCGTTCATGGGTTTGTCACTCAGAAAATGGCCTTGCAGTTTGAGTGGGCCTGGCAGCATTGTGATAAATCACTAGCCGTTAGGGGAGTACTAGGTGATAAAGCAGCAAAAGCATTGAAAAGAAAGCGAGCAATGCGGGGGCAATTGTGGATTCTCAAGACACTTGTCCTGCAGGTTCCAGATCTATTCGAAAAGGCAAATTTGAAACTCTACTTTCTGGATGCACCTACCGCAGAAATATACGACAGAATACCTGTTGCTTGTGGCCAAATATCTGAAATGAATGGCAATGCAATATCATGCAAGGTAGTCTCATCCTTGGAAGAGATGCCATTCTGGTCATTTCGCAACAAAAGAGCGAAAGCCAAGACAACATCCCATCTCGAAGGTGGGCAAGATTCAACAATAGAAGCAGGAGCGTGCACACAAGTAGAGACTGCCAACATGAAGCGAACTGCTACCGTCTCTATGTATTGCTCATATTGCAATCGATTTCTAGCTGACGACGAAATGACAGTTGATTGCAAGGCATGCAGCTCAGCCATGCATGATATCTGCTGTGAGATGTATCTCGACGAAGGAAATACAAGATGTTCTTCCTGCAATGGGCCATTGGACATGGAAGAACTCCTACCTGGAGATGGGGGAGATAATAATTCACTCTATAAACAATCTGCAAGCTCTGCTGACAGGATCAAAACTCAGAACAAGGGGAAACAGGCTTTCGATTATTTCGATGACACTGACAGTGAATCAAGTAGCAGTTTCGCTAGCACTATGTATTCACCAGCAGATACCCCAGATACGTCGCAGCATCGACAGCGCAGCAACATCAGCAGCAGTGAGATCCCAAAGAATGACACCTGCTTTGTGAGAGGTTCTCCACTTAACACGAGAAAATTTAATTCCATGAGTCTGGCATCACCATCTCCATGTTCTATTCTCGGGCGAAAATTGTTTCCATCTTCTTTCTCAAAACAAGCGCTGCTGCAGACTGTAATATGCCTTGATTCAGAAGATTCCGATGACATTCCACAGGCAGCATTCAAGCGCTCCAAAGCAGTGGAAATCGTAGACCTTTGCTCGCCGTGATTCGGACTAGAAGAAAACAGAGATGGATAAATGAGGGATGAAGCAACTGGTCCTACAATATCCAGAGACGTGCTACACTGAAGGGTTGTCCTCTTCTTGCACATCTGCGAGTTGTGATTGCAACTGTTGCAAAGTCCGTTCTTCGGCAGATGAAGGTGTCGCTGTAACAGCATTCGAATTGCGATGGAGATCTACATCTGCTAAAACATTTGTGGTCGCCAACCATCCCTCCATGGAATCAGCATCCCCCATCGCTGCCACAAGGGAGCTGAACAGGCTGTGGAATTCAACCGGTGTAAGATCCATGAGTGCATCAGCGCCTCTGGTTACAAGCCCTCGTTCTCCCACAAAATACAAAACTTCAAATGACACAGACCGAAACGCCTTTCTTGCACGTCGCGGGATCGCCCATTTGTCGGCAGTTGACTTTAACCTGTCGATAGTGACGGAAAGTGTGTTTTCTTGTATATCTATTGTGTTCTGGAACCCGGCAATTTCCGTCGCTATGATTTCGGCAAACCGCTCCTGCACCAGCACACGCAAACCAAACGATGGCTTTCGGGTTGTAGACCGTCGCAATCCGACCAAGCCATGGCTAGTAGTGATGGTTTCAGTAGATCGAATAGAAATCAGCCGGGAATGCTCTGATGTCTTTCCCACTTTAGCACTGAGGTTGCTTCTAACAGCAGCTACAATGTCTCGCATTGACTGCATATTTCGACTGCCTGCACGTGATACATCTGCAGCAGCGCTGTTTTCAACGATCCTTTGTCGCCTCAAGTTTCCTTTGTCTGAGAGAGACAACCCGTACCAGCTTTTTGTGTCCGAATCCCCTGTGTCACAGCTTCCTTCATCGCCTGGCAAAACGTCGAAACCGCGCTTCTTTTTCTTCCTTGTCAATGGATCAGTACTTTTTTGTGGACTGCTGAGGTCATCGTCACTCGCATCCGACTTATTATCAGCGCTACGTATCGTAATGTTTTCGATTTTGATTTCCTGCCCTCTGTAGGCACGTTTTAGAACTTCGGCCCTCTCAAGCTCGGCCTTTTCTTTTGCTTGCTGCAGCCTTCGACGCATGCGCCTTTCGATTCTTTCAATATTTCTGTCGCTTAGGCGGATATAAAACGAAGCCACGCTCCCAAGGAAGAGTGACATGAACCCAATACTAAACGGCAACCAAAGAATGCAAAACCAGATACTCGCAGTTCTTGTTGGAAAGTAGTCGCCAAATCCAACAGTTGTTAGAGAGACCACAGCAAAGTAGACTGATTCCAGAAATGTCCATCCTTCGATTGGCCCAACGACAATTGCTCCAATAGCAATGAGGCCAGCAAACGGAAACAACACAGATATGCCTCTTCCAATTTCGTTTTCCTGGAAAAAAGTCTTGGCTCGTTCCAGTACTCGAAAGAGTTGGTCGATCCAGTTTGGAAGATTATCCGTGTGGAACGCAATAATTTCGTGAGATCTGTCTTGTCCATGGGAGCTGTGGCTGTTTTCATGCGCTGGCTGTGTCCCTCTCGATACGACATCACTATGTCGAGTTCGATCTCGACGAATTTGTGCCCGGGATGCTTCCAGTGCTATGCACATATATACTTGGGCAACCATGATCGTTAAGGCCGCAATCCCTATTAGAATATAGAAAATAGTGTACGCCTGAAAGCCTGGGCCAGTCGGAATCTCATGGTTCCCGTACCCAACCGTGGTGATTGTATAAATCGAGAAGAGTAAGGAATCAGCTATTGTCCAGTCTGCTTGTCGAATAAAGAATGCGGTCCCAAGAAGAAGGAACGAGATCATAAAGAAAACTGAAATCATCGCGGATTGCCGGACACTAGCATATCTTGCATTGTATCCAATTTCTCGCTCCTCCAAGGCTCGCTCATACTCTTCATCCAGTCTCTGACATAGCTCAACGTCTTCTGTGGAAAAAGCGGCGGCCACTTCAGCTGCCTTTTTCTGATTTTTGGGAGAGGCGTTCCTTGATCCCAGCTCAAGTTCGGACTTTTCTTTCTCTACTGGTGGCTCGACATCTGGATCTGGATTTAAGCTAGACGATTCTCGTTTCACTTTGTCCAGAAAGACGTCCATTGGTGCTCACTGATGCCTCTTTCCTTTGAAGACCCAAAGCGAATCTGAAACAGCTTCAACGTTCTCCCGCTGTACTACGTTGAAGAAACAAGGATATGGATGTTTTCACCGACTATGTACAATCAACCCATGTACAATCAACCCAAGAGTTTGACCTCTCTGTTTGGGTCATTGACAGTATATTGTCGGTCTTGGGCGCATTGCATCAAATTTTCTGCGATAGAGGCCTTTTGTACAATACACTGCTGGGGGTGCACGCTCGATTCTTTCACGCATGCCTTCATGTTCAACCCATACCACGTGGCAGGTCAAAAAAAGTCGCTTGCAGTGACAAAAGCGGACGGACAACATACCAAAGAAGATCAGCATCACTCCTAGAACACAGAATCCACGTGAAGCTTTCAATGGCAGACCCGCCGAGAATCATGTGAAAAGAAAAGATCAAAACTCTTATCTGGAACGAAGTCAGGGACAAAATGGACGTGTCGGAAGATCATCAGTGGACGACGGCAGTATCCAAACGTAGACACAGAAGCAAGTCTTAGTATCTTAAGCTAAGAGTACAATGACACCGAATCCAAACAACAATAGCATGATGCTTTCGATTTTATTCTCTCTTCAAATTTTTTGCTCTCATCATATCATAAGACAGAGCTGCATAGCATTCAAGCCAAGAGTCCTTCTTTTCTGTAGTAAAATCTTCTCCCAGCATTTCTTCTAGTGTAGAGATCAAGGCCTGCCCCATCGGTGGATAAAATGATGCTTCAACTCCAAATCTTGAATGGCTGACGCCAAGATCTAATAGAATCTCCGTCAACAGCTCAACGTCCGGCCCCAGCATGTCCACTGCTCGGTCTACCATTCGTACATAACGTTTTGCGTGCTCTCGCACAAGCCTAGTCTCCATAAGCGCATCGTCTGGTTTATCTATACCTCTGCCAAAGGAAAAGACCTTTATAGCTCGAGGTTCAAGAGCGAAGAATCTAATGGTACAGTTTGTAGTGCCAATAAAAGAGTGAGCCCTCACGGCATGATATTGGTATTCGCAATCTCATCGACGAAATATCGACTTACTTTCGAAATATTGACATCCCAGCTTTCTCTTCATACCCTGGCATTCGACGCAGTGTTTCCCAACTGTCAATGACGTTGTCAACAGTTCGATAGGACATTTCAAGAACCATTTTTGTTTTCTTGTATTGTATGTGGTCGAAGAAACAGCAAAATTTATGGTGCTTGGCATTGTTTACGTTGAGGCTGTGTGATTATGCTGATTTTGGAGTTCGAATTCTTGGTTTGTGTTGTACTGGCCCCAGGCAACATTCTACGAGGAACCAAAAGAGTTCCTTACAATTTCTGTGCTGTTCTCTAAATAGCAGATTGCACAGTATTTTGAGAGAAGAGAATGTCATTAGCGAATGGTCATGGAGGCGCCCATGCAAATTACGAATGGATGTCGATTAATCGTTTTTTAAAGTACCACAGGGTACGGTATAGAAAAGGATCGAATTCTGATCTGTTTGGTCCAGCAGTTGAAAATCGACAGCTGGAGCTGTCTCGGGACTTCGCGACAGCTGGAAACTTGAAGAAACCGTTTCGTCTCAATTGTTCCTTGAGCCGGGCAGGAATTTTTAAACATAAATACGTCTCACTACACACTCGTACGCGTGCTGGCTCGGATCAACATTTATAACAAAGCACAGTATGGCATGGCGCAGAGTTCCATATCCTGCATCATTATGACGATGGCAAGAATTTTTGCAATCTCTTTTTTTATAAGTATGTATGGGATACAGATATGTATGATACTGTAGTGGGATTTGCAATGTGAGCTGTGAGCATTCTCTACTCTTTGGGTTTTGGTATGTCTCTTGACTTCATCAATAAGCCAAAAGACGGCTTCCCTGGGCGTTCCGTGCCTGGCACTGTGACCCAAAGTCAACAGATGCCTACTTCCTGGACCACCAGCTTAGTCAATGCAATCTCAGCAATTTTGAAAGCATGCTGGGCCAGATCAGTATATTTTGATGGGACCACAGAAACTCAACAACTAACGAGAGGGCATCACAACGATCGCAATGAAGCTCGTAACTTCTCACGGACTACAGGAAGCTGGAAGTAAGCGGATCAACCCATTCAATTCGTCATAGTGTAGCTCAAGACCAATGTGTAGTGTACTCTCTTGCTGAATAATAGATAGTTTACAACAGTGGAATTATCTGGTGAACATTCTCTACTCGTTCTTGCCGGTGTATCTCTTCACTTCATCAATCAACCAACCAACGGCTTCCTCAGGCGTACCTTGCATGACACCATGACCAAGATTCAACAGATGCTTGCTTCCTGGACCACCAGCTTTGTCAATGCAATCTCTTACCGATTGTTCAATTTGTTCCTTGCTCCCAAAGAGAATTGTGGGATCAATATTCCCGCTGATAGGGATGTCTGGACCCAATATCTTTCTGGCCTGTGCCATGTCAATATGCCAGTCAACAGCAATCATATCAGCTCCCATATCCTTCTGCAACTCCAAGTAAGATGACCCTCCGTTCGCGAAATAAATTACAGGGACATCAGGGTGCTTGTTCTTGATAATCTTGATGGCCTTTTGCGCAGCAGGCTTGGCGAAATTCTCAAAGCCTGCAGGAGAAGCTTGGTGTGCCCAAGACTCAAAAAGCTGGATAACTTGTGCCCCGCATTCAATTTGATGGCATGCATAATTTCCGATCATGACAGCCAGTTTGTCTAAGAACATTGATATGGTCTTGTCTTCCCCCATTTCATCCCGCATCATTTGTTTCTTTGTCGTCAAACAGTGTTTGGATGATTTGCCTTCGATAGTATAGGCAGCCAAAGTAAACGGAGCACCAACAAATCCAATTAATGCAGTGTTAGCTTCTTCAGCTTCTCTGGAAAGCTGGCCAAGAATTTCACGGATGAATGGCAATTTCTCGTCGAAGTCGATCGATGCAGCGTCACCCATCAACTCGACGTCTTCCTCTGTTTCAACTTTGGTGGATATGACGGGTCCGGTTCCAGGTACAACGTCAAATTCGACACCAAGAGTTGGAAGAGGAGTAAGGATATCAGAAAACATGATGATTCCGTCCATGCCATACTTTCGGTGGCACTGGAGACTTAATTCAACCGCCATTTCTGGTGTTTCGGATCTTTCCCGGAAGCCATATTTCGTGGAGTAAGCACGGAACGCTTCCATGTATCGACCTGCTTGTCTCATCAACCAAACAGGAGTCCGTTCTGTCGTCTCACCGCGGGCGGCTCGAATGAGAATATCGCGATCACCAGGATCCTGGCAATGCTCATGCTCGATTACGAACTTCTCGGGGGCTGCTGTGGAGCTCAAAGAGACGTCATGGCGACTGTTGGAGCGATGAGTGAAAGCTAAAGAGGACGAAACAGCTGATAGTATCAGCAGCGAAAACAAAGAAACACGCATGATATTCTGATGCTGAATATACACTTCAGGATCGTTCCCTTATTGTGACGGTCAGCAATGTTGGTTTCTTGATGGCAGTCTGAGAGTTTCCTCGTGGAACACCAGTCTACGCGCAGGTGGATACAAGTAGATTGTCGACTTCAACTTGGCCATCTAGTCGTACCAGTCGGAGGGAGAAGACCTGGCTCCTCGCTTGTGTTGTAGCTAAATAAATGGTAGTTTCGCTTACGACGGCTCTGGCATGGGCAGGGGAAAAGACTGGCGATCAGGACCAACTCCACTACTCTAGCTCGAGAAAGACTAAATGGGAATATCAAATTCAAAACTTAATATCTAGGTCGAAACATTGCGTCTCGTCTTTTTTATTTTCTCGTCCGATGGTCCAGTGACATCATCTGTCAGAACCTCATCCAATACTTCGTCTACAAAAGCTCCGCCCATTCCCAGCTCGGCCTCAAACGCCAATTCCTCTGGCGATTGATTACGATAATGATTCAGCCGCTCTAATGTATATGCAATTCTCTTTGGTCCACAAGGAAAGCCATCGATCTTTTTTCCCTGAGAGTAAAAATGAATGGAAGGCACTTTCTGGACACCCAAACTCTTGCAAAGCTCAGTGTTTTCTCCGTATTCAATTTGAGCCAACCGTATTTCGCCTTTTTTCACTATTGAAGATCCGTCTATTGCTTCTAAGTCCCCGATTTCTTTCCCGATTCGTTCATATTGCATTCCAAAATGTTTGCATGTCTTGCACCACGATGCGTGGAATCTGTAAGAAGCGAAGATTGGTCAGCGAACAATCGTCCAGAACACACGACAGGAAAAGCAATGTTGCGACTTACTTGATGAGGCAGAGTCGATCGTCTTCGGCAAGGAATTGTCTGTATTCCTCTGCACTATTTATGGTCACAATCTGAGGTCTTGACTGGACGGTTCGTTTCACTTGTTGCACCCCTTCATCGTCATTGACCGCTTTGAAATTCTGTGCAACAGAAATCCTCGCATTTGATTTACACTGAGGAACAAAAGCATAGCAGCAGCTCGTGAAGTAGAAAAACAGAAGAGATGTGAATAGCTGCATTATTGGACAGGTAGAAAAAGCTCAAAAACTTTATTGTATGTCTACGTTCTGTTGGGGATTTTTGATGTGGGACAAAGAAGGCAAAACAGAACCCTTTCAGAAATAGATCATATAGAAGAACGTCGAGCGCAAGAATTCCCAATTCTATGTTCAGAAGCCTCATCGAATCCTGTGCCCCCAACAACGATTCTCATTTTGCCAGTATGTCTATCCGTGTAAATAAACATACGCCCATTCGACGTACCTACAGTAACGGGCCATTGAACAATCTAGTACTGTACGGAAGCAATTGCTGACGTCAACACGGCAACAGCGCACAGCACCGAGCATCTGCCCAAAGGTGAGTCGATGTAGTCAATTATAGTTTGAATCCCCACCACGCTGTTTGTTGGTGTGAACTGGCGTTGTTGCACCTCATTACAGTGTAGCGGTCATACGAAAACTCTGTGTTGCTACAGTAACTGACGCCAAGTCTGGAAGAATCCAGAATACCACGGGCAGGATTCGACAGTCCCCACAAGATAATGGATGTGATCCCTGTGCAAGGAATCGTTGGACTTGTTTGTGTTTTACAAAATCTGGTGTAATTAGTTTACACTTAATTTTTTCGTGACTTCAGCTCGTACTTTCACTCCCGTCATCATCCCATGAGCATGCCATCTCCCTGATGCACTGCAGTAGGACTTGCTGGCGCATGACAAAATCGTCTGCGTTTCGCAGTTGGTTCTTCAAAGGGACAGGGTACCTCCTTGGCGCTGTAGTCTTGCCCCTCCATCAAATAGGATTCGCGCTTGTTTTCGCCCAATCCAGGATTGCTCACTAAGTTTGGCTGCAGAACCTGTGGTGGCCAATCTTTCAGAAAGCCACCATCTACGTAGCTTGGTTTCCCGATGGGCACAGTTGCTACATAGGTACTAGCCTGAGGCAGACTGGCAATCACATCATGGCAGGCTTGAAGGGCAACCATGCGAGAATTGTTTCCAACAAAAACGCGACCCGTTGCAATTTCTGTTCCTCGCCTTGAGTTCTTGTTTCCAGTCCCACCAATCACCCCTTCTGTTACGATAGCATACCCCTCGGTATGTTTGTCAGCAACCAAAGCTGACAGGCTACGAACCCAAAAGAGGCTCCCATGCGCAATAAACCCATAGCTACTGCCTGCAGAAGTGTGCGCAGGGTATCTTGGCAGCAAAAGAGTCCTTACGGAAGGTTCCTTGTTGGGGTTGTGGTAGCGCGACCAAGCATGGGCGCTATGGTATGCTGCTTCTTCAGCGTCGCGTTGCGTTGGAAAGAGACGCAAAAAGTCCAAAGGCTGGTACTGCTGTGGGCCAGAATGCCAGCAACGTTGCACTACAAACAATTCTTGATTCATCTTGATACAAATAGATTCCTTTATCACAAGCACATTCGATGATGGGAATGCCGTGCTGACGATCAATCTTTTTTTTTTGGCAGTTTGGAACCTCGGAGACAGCGAGCTTGACGTTTTGCGCTGAGAAGAATGGCCACCGATCGATGAAACTTGATTGGCTCACCCATCTTGAATCCTCGTAGAAGAATACGCGAAAACGTACTGCTCGCTAATCTGTTGTCCAGTGATGAAAATACTTGTTGTGTACGAAGCAGTACTTTGTCACACGATACACATGTTATTGCACCGCGAGAGAAACTTGTCAGCAGGCTTTTAATGACAAAAACGAACGTCAGTCCGATCCGCGCCAGCACACATTGAAATTTCAAATTTTCCTTCCGACAAGACACAGTACACAGTCTCGAAACGAGACAAGATGACATGAAACAATGTGCCTTCCAGAAATGAATTCACAAAGGCGCACATCTTTGTTGAATGGTCACTTTCGTGGTACTTAATTGCTCAATAGCGTAGTTGGTGCGTCATTCACCTTGACTATCATTGTTGTAGTGACGTTGAGCAGTTTGCCTTGTTGCAACCTGGATTTGGATTAATAGAAACGAGAGTTATCCCCACTAATTTGGCATCTTCTAGAGTTCAATAGCAAATGACTGTATAAGATAGTTAGACTCCCTTGTCTAAAGCATTCAACAGCCGTCTTCGTTGGGGCATTTGGGTCTTATGCTATCCGGAAAGCATCGTCAGACTCCCTTGTCTAAAGCGTTCAACGATGGTCTTCATTGGAACCTTCGAGTCATGTGCCTCAGGTAGTGCCTTTTGTTGTCAATACCATCAATCCCGTTGTAAACAACATCCTCAATTCAAGGAAATGTAAAATCGATCAGTCCTCAAACGGCAATTTGAGAATTACGGACTCAATACATGTTATTATTGAGGGAAAAAATTAGAAGCCGCTCAATTTAAAGTGAGGCAACTATAAAGGGCATCTATTCCTACCCTCGTCAATTCCTTCTAAGATTTCTGCCGCAAGAGCTGGGTTCGCAGCACAAAAGAATGACCGCTTCATCAAGTCCAGTGGGGCATCTGGACTCGATGGACTTTCAATGTCTCGGGTAATGCCACCAGCTTCTTCAATCAAAAGGCGACCAGCAGCAAAGTCCCATATTTTGGGACCTTTGTTTTCCTCCCTTAAGCCTTCTTCAAATCCACCGTCGAGACGACCACACGCCACCCAAGCCATATTCAATCCTGTGCAGCCAATCACTCGAAGGTTTCGGACAGAACGCATCAAGATGGCACCTTGAATGGCACAGTAACGTTGTACGGCAACTTTACCCCTTCCATATCCAGGATCCATGCTAATGACTGCATTTGCAATCGACCTTGTCGTAGAAACATGAATCGGGGTTGACTCTCCATTTCCTATCTTCAGAAATGCACCTCGTCCTTTGACAGCCCAAAATAGTTCCTCGGTATAGGGATCGTACGTTACACCCACCCTAACATCCTTATTCACAATATGGGAAACAAGGACACAGCTCAGCTTTAGTCCATGGACGAAATTTGTAGTGCCGTCAATTGGGTCAATCGTCCACGTCGGTGCATCCGTCAAATCGTACTGACCGGATCCCGATGATTCTTCTCCAATGATCTTGTGGTCCGGAAAGTTGCGTTGAATTTGCACTGTAATGAGCTTCTCGCACTGCTCATCGGTTTCTGTCACGAGATCCGTGGAGGCGGATTTTGTAGAAAGTTTCATCTTGCCCGAGGACAACACTGTCTTGCGAATTTTCATGCCCGCGGCAACAACTGCCTCTTGAGCCACAGTCAACACTTTGTCTAAGGACGAATCGGTCATTGTCAGGTTCGTATGATCTAGATTGATGCGGGGGAAGTTCTCATGGTTTCTGATGTAGTTTAATATTGGAAAAGGCACATTTTTTCGACTCGAACCAGTCGACTATGACGATGGCTTGGGGAACGTTGCAGCAGATGGAAATGGTTGTGGTGTCCAAGTCTACAAACTGTAAGGCGAACATCGTCGATTAGCACAGCATAAATCCGCCGTTGTCAGGTTTGCATGATCTAGATTGACTGACTCGTAATAGTGTGGCTATTTTCTTGGGCAACGTTGCAGAAGATGGAAACAAATTGTTATGGTGTCCTAGTCTACAAACTGTAAAACGAACACTGTCTATTAGCACAGTTGAAAGGGGGAGGGATACCGAGCAACAAATTCCATCTACCCATTCATGTGTTGCGCCAATTTCTTCTTGTTCTCCTTTTGGGAGTGAAGCTTGAATTTCATAATATCGCCTTCATATCGTGTGATTTGTTTGTTGTCACAAATATAGATTTGCTCTGCGCACTGGCTGATCAGACGCATATCGTGGGAAATCATGATAACACCTCCTTTGAAGGCATTCACACACCTTGCCAAGGCGTCAATGGATTCCATATCCAAAGGATTTGTCGGTTCGTCAAGCATGACCAAGTGAGGCTTTTCGTATGCAATGATCGCAAACACAATGCGAGCTTTCTGCCCTGCAGACAGTTGATCCATAACCTGACTCTGCTGCGCTCCAGAACAACCAAATCTGCCTAGAAGAGATCGAATCTTCTCAATTGGCTCCGTGGGCATAAGTTTCTGCTTGAAAAAGTCCATGGGGGTCATGCTCAAATCAAGCTTGTCCTCAAAATGCTGAGTGAAACGAGAAACCTTAAGATGCATGTTTCTCTTGATCTGCCCCTTGGTAGGTTGAAGATCGCCAGTCATCAGCTTAATCAGCGTTGTCTTGCCTGCTCCATTTGGACCAACCAAGGCAACACGAGTTTGCAAATCTACACCAAAGTCAACGTTTGTGTACAATTCCTTTCCTCCAGGGTACGCAAAGCCGACGTTTTCGATGGACAAAACAGGTACAGGTAGCTGTCCAGCGTCCGGGAAAGTCCAATCATATTTGGGGTCCTCCTCTGGTGGTTCAGTAAGACCTGCTTCAAGTTTCTTCTGTAGCAACTTCTCTCGGGATTGCGCTTGCCGCACCATTTTGACTGTACCATGACCGAAGCGAGCAATAAAGTCCTTGATCTCAGCGATATCGCGTTGCTCTGCTTCGTAGGCTCGCCTTTGAACCATGTCTTGATCCCGGCGAGTTTGGACGTATGTGTCGTAGTTTCCTGCGTAGTACCGCAGCTTCTTGTAGGTCATGTCTAAACGAACGATATGGGTGCACACGTTGTTCAAGAAATCCTGGGAGTGACAAACGAAAAAAAGAATTCTGTCCCAGTTTGACAAATATTCTTCCAACCACAAAACGGCATCCATATCCAAGTGATTCGTGGGTTCATCGAGGATCAGACATTCCACTGTGGGCAAGAAAAGAGCCCGAGCCAAAGCGACACGCATACGCCATCCACCAGAAAACTCTCTTGTCTTCATGCTTTGCATTGCTGTGGTAAAACCAAGACCGTGGAGGATGGAGGTTGCTCGAGCTTCTGCTGCGCTAGCATCTAACGCATCCAAACGTTCGTAAATCGATTCGACTGTAGTGGACGAAAAACGGTTAGCAATACATTTGTGGACATGTTGAAAATTAAAAAGGTGGAGTGTGACTCACGAGTAAGCTGAATCTCGGCTTGTTGTTCTTCTTCAGCCTCCGCCATAGCTTCGTTCAGAAGCTCAGCCCGTTTTTCCAGTCGAGCAACCTCGTCATTACTTTCCATAACGGCTTCAAGGGCAGTAGTATCAGTGGCGGGATATTCAGAGTCTAAGAAATAAATGTCAAGGGAATCTGGGATTGGGATAGCACGGGCTGCAATGGCTTTCATAATGGTCGATTTTCCAGAACCATTCGGTCCAATAAAGCCGTAACCTAATCAAAGAGAAATGCGCAGAGTGATTGAGAAACGACACAGAAAAATGCACACCACCATGACAGACTATTTCGAACTTCGACTTACGATTACCGTAGTTGATAACAATCTCAGTTTCCTCGATTAGAGGTTTTCCGTGAAACGTGACGGTCACGCCACCGACATTGATATCACGCGTATTGGCATGCATTTTGCCCCTCTTGCTTTCGTAGGTCACGATAATTTGCTCTTGCGAAAGCTTTTCTAGGTCAGCTGCGCGCTTGGCATCTTCTGCAGAATCTACGTCCAAAGCATCCTTTGCCAAGTCAAGAGCCGCAGCGGCACTCTCTTCTTTCTTTTCTTCGTCGGCCTTGTCATTCTTCGTGTCTTTTCCCTTGCCTTTCGCAGCATCTTTCTCAGCTTTAGCTTTTTTCTTGGCTTCACGTTTAGCCGCAGCAAGCGCCTTCTTTTCTTCCTTACTCAGTTTCTTCTCGAAGAGTTCCTCTTCGCCTTTTCCCATCGCAGCATCTCGGCTGTCTTTGTTCGCATTCGTTTCGAAATCGGCTTTTCCGTAGCCGTCATCAAGCTCTTTATTCAATGCGAACTCTGCCTTCTTGGCTTGCTTTTGGGCCCACTTGCTCATCTTGATGTATCCCTTTAATCTGTCTTCACCTCACTAGGAATCGTCAATGACCGAAATGGGAGAAAAAAAAATGATGTATCGTGAATTCGGTCAACGAGTCTTTTGGTGGCTGGAAAACGAAGCGCACAATGCGTACGTGGTAATTGACCAATCAAAATGCTCGAGGAAAAAGACGTGTTGGGCGACGAGTGTGCGCACGCGAAGATCGGAAGCTCGTCAGTGCAAGCCCAAGAATTGAAACGTACCCATGGCCAGGTACATACTTAGGCTCACTCCAAAAATCACTTCTCAAGTCGCAACATCCCTCCTTGTACTTGTGATTTGTGACCAGCTGCAATGGACCTCCCGATTATTTGTCAATTTGACCCCAAACTTGGACTGTTTCGTATTACTCGAGCGAAAGGCAAAACGCTGTCTTCGGGAGGCTACGGTTTTGCAATTACGAGTAAAACAAACAAGAATGACGAAGAAGCAAAGAAGGAGGCCGACAACGAGGAGGAACAGACCGATGTCGATGAGAATCCAATGATTCCTTCATCTGAACACGAAAGGGGTACCGAAGTAACACGAAACACAGAGACTCAGCATTATTTGGTGATAGAAGAAGTTTTATTTCTACATGAAAGAGGGTTGTTGGAGTGCAAGGATGTTTCTTGTTCCGAAACCCTAGATTCTTCTCAGCTCTACCAACTATTGCCTTCCTTAAACATGTCGCTTGCCATGTATCTCGTATACTCTCATCTACGATCGCAAGATTTCCGTGTCTTGCGCCACCACCCGGACCGACTCCAGATATTGAAAAAGCAACAAGAGGAAGTGGGTAAGGAAACACTGGCACTCAAACGGCAGTTTAGAAGATCTCTTCAAACTGCTCCGCCTCCTTCCATCCCAAAGTCCGGCCTCAAAATTGGTTTCGACGTGTATATGCCAAATTCAACGTTTTCGAAGACGAGTCCGGGGCTGCCAGACTTTTATGTTGCTGCTTCCTACTATCATCAGTCAACGGTATCATTTGACGACTGCCAAGCAATACTAGAGCAATGTGGCACAATTCCATTAAAGGTGGCGTCAGTGTCTGACTCTGGAACAGTAGTCATGTTTGGTTTGACCAACTTTGGAGTGCCAACCATTGATGCCAAACGGAAACAAAGAAAAGAGATATGAGCTGGAATGCACGTTGGCACTTTGGGCGCTTGTTGGAAAGTCAGCTCTTGATGTAGCAATCGCAAAACTGCTGAATTGATTCGATCTAAATCATCAGTCCTGGCCTAGGCTGCATTGTTCCTGTGAGCACTATTCAGGTATTTTGACAACATTGAATAGCATGCAATTCAACGGCAAAACCTACTGAGTTGCATCCAGTCGACAATACTAGTGGCTTATGATTGATGACTTTGATCTAAATACCCGTGGGGAGATCGCGAATCAACCAGAATCCTGCTGGTTCATCATCTTCGTCCTTCTGGACGCAAATGAAATGAAGCCCGTTCAGCGCATCCTTGCCCTCCATAAAAGCCGCACCTTCTTCTCTCTGTTCATCGTTCAACCGGGCCATCAAATACTGGGTATCAATATCAGTCTCCATTATCAAATTTCGCTTCCTCAAATCACAGGTCAATCCAGCCACTTCTGTCCCCGCCAGCCATGCTGCTAATGCTTGTGGCCGCTGAGTCAGAATTACTACACCTTGTACAAAAGAATCTGCAGGTAATTCTGGATCAATCGGGCACAACTTTCCGACACCGATATTGTCCTCAGTTACATCACCCCCTGGAAGAAATTCTGCTAACGGCAGGGCAACAAACGCATATTTTTCGCCCCTCAAGGAATCCGGCATCTTAATGGGTGTGCGCACATCCAAGAAAGATGGCCCTGTCATACCCCCAGCCATTGTTGCCCGGTAGCTGCAGGCAGTGGAAAGTCATTAGAAAGACAAAATGGCAGCAATAAAACAACAGCATACCTCTTTCCTAAAATATCCTAAGATGGAACAATGTTTCCACTTACCCTTCCATTTTAGGGTATACTTCTGCATGCCTTTCTTCCAGCCATTGTGCAACTGAATATGTGCATCGGGAGGGCTTTCCAACTACATCCAAATCAGCAAGTGCTATATTGATCATGTTAAACATTGCACCACGGAAAAAGCGAATTGTATCAGGTTTCACATCAGCTTCTTCGATCAGCTCATCAACGGTCTTTCTGAGCTCTTTCGAATTCACTTGATTCGACGGTAGAGTCTTCAGGAAACGAAAACTTCCTGAAGAATCCGTGATCAAGACCTCCCACAGTTTTTTCCCGCCTAATCCGACAACAGGTCTGCTGTAACAGTCAAGTTCCCAATCTTTCGTAGCCTTCTTCTCTGTATTCCTCGTTAATTCTACCGCAGAAGGAGATGGGGTTGATAGCATACATGTTGCCGAATACTTCGCTTTGGACAGACTTTGAACCGAAAGGGCGTTCGCGGAAAGTCCAAAGAGCAATACAGTAAGAAGAGTCTTGCAAAGCATGTTATCCGTCTTTTCGTAGAGATGCCGATTTCCTTTTGGCCAACGTAGAGAGATATAAAGCTTGTCAATGATGTTATGAGAACGTTTTGTTGCGTCATGAAGTGTAGAATGGTTTGCGTTTTTTCTTTCGTGCGCTCAAACACGTGGAGATGAACTGACTCTCTCGACTCCTAGAGTTGCGTCTGGTTTCGCTAGTGTACCATATATCGTGCAAGAACGCGCGTTCCAGGAATCCATATTCTGATCCTCACCACGACCACGAAAAATCCAATGAAAGCAAAGGCTGAAGGATAGCCGCCAATATTGGAGTCTCTGATGCTGATTGTTTCGAGATCGAAGTTCCTGTTGCAATCGAAGTCAAAGTTGCAAAATCTCGTCTATTCGCTTGGTGTTTTCTCCGTACCGTAATATCTCTCTAATTCTAGAAATATGCTAGTTCTATTCGAGACTCCAGCAGGGTATTCTCTGTTCAAGGTAAGAGATGATGGTCATTTCATTTCCTGCAAGGCGTACACATTGTTAGGTCGTTCTTTTCCTTTGAAACGACTTATCTTAAAGGATTATTTCAAATGATATGACGACTAATTTGCATGCGTCTCTTTGATAGGTATCCGATGAGAAAAAGCTGGCCAAGACTGATGCAGATGACATTTTTGACACCTTTTTCAAGGACAGCAAGAAGGCAAACAAATATCTATCTCTCGTAAGTTTCCAACCTTTTGAAGACACTGCTGATGCCGTCACTGCCGCCACTTCCATTCTCGAGGGCAAAGTGTCCAAGACGTTGAAAAGCTTCTTGAAGAAGCAAATGAAAAAAGCCGCAGCTTCTTCACTAGCCGTAGCTGACAAGGGATTGGGTGGCTCTATCAAGGATGCACTTTCCCTGAATGTTGTTCATGACAACAAGACCAACGAGCTTTTTCGTGGACTGCGATGCTACATGGAAGAGCTGTTTGATACTGATGGGGGTATGTCTGCACAGGACCTTCGTGCTATGCAGCTTGGTTTAAGTCACTCTTTGAGTAGGTACAAGCTAAAGTTCTCAGCTGATAAAGTTGATACAATGGTCATTCAGGCAGTGGGTCTCCTAGATGAACTGGACAAAGAGATCAATACATACGCCATGAGAGTGAAGGAATGGTATGGCTGGCATTTCCCAGAACTCCAGGCAATTTTGAGTGACAATGCACACTACTGCAAGCTTGTACTGAAGGTAGGAATGCGCCCAGATTTCGCAAAGAATGATCTAAGTGACATTCTGGATGACGAGACCACTGAGGCAGCTGTGAAGGAGGCTGCAGAAATTAGCATGGGAACTGAAATCGCTGATATGGATATTATCAATATTCAAGCTCTTGCAGAACAAGTGCTGTCAATGACAGAGTACCGTGCACAACTCTTTGAGTACTTGAAAAACCGAATGAACGCGATAGCTCCAAACTTGACGATTTTAGTTGGAGAGCTGGTTGGTGCTCGGCTGATTTCTCACGCTGGTTCTCTTATGAATTTGGCAAAGCAACCAGCATCAACTGTTCAGATATTGGGCGCTGAGAAGGCTCTCTTTCGAGCTCTAAAGACGAAGCACGATACTCCGAAGTACGGTCTGATATATCATGCTTCTTTGATTGGGCAAGCTGCGCCAAAGCACAAAGGAAAAATTAGTCGGGTCCTCGCTGCAAAGGCTTCTCTAGCCATTCGTGTAGATGCTCTTACTGACGAAACTGCTGAAGAAGTCGACACTACGATTGGATACGAGGGACGGGCAAAAGTTGAGGCTCGATTGCGACAACTCGAGGGCGGCAGTATCGGTGCTTCAAACAGCAGCATCAAGGCAGCCAAGACAGCAAAGTACGATCCTGTTGCTGCCACGACTGGAGCTTCTTCTTCAAAATATAATGATGCCAGTGATATGGTTATGGATGACGCCTCGCCAGAAACACCAAAGGATAAGAAAAAGAAAGACAAAACCCCAAAAGATAAGAAAAAGAAGAGAAAATCGGACGCAATTGACGGTGATGACGATGAAGCGGAAAAGAAATCAGCGAAAAAAGCCAAGAAAAAGAGAAAAGCAGATGACGGCAGTGACAAGGAAGAGAAGAAGTCTGCAAAAAAGGCCAAGAAAAAGAGAAAATCAACATGATTCTGTTGTCTAATACGCTACCAGTTAGTGTTGTATGGATATTATAGCCCTCACTCAATTCTGTAGCATGATGATCACTGGATGATTTGAGTCAGTTTTTGAAAGCCTGCCTTGGCTTGGCAATATTCGGCTCTTGCTTGTTTGAGTAGTCCTTGCTTTTTGTAGGAGTCACCTTGAAGCTCGTGATTGATAGTTTGCTTCACAATAGAGTGGAACGCGTCGATTTCATTTGTGTTGAGGCCTTTTTCTCCCAAAATACAAACAATGCTTTGTTCGATTGCCATGATATTTCCTTTCCCACATTTGGAAAAGATTAGTCTGGCTTCCAGGAAGTATTTCAAGCCTTCCTTGTCGTCGCCGCTCAACCATAAGGCGGTACCAAGAAACGAACAAGACCAGCCGACTGATACAGAAACGGAGCAAATAGAGGCGAACCTGTAAGAACAATGATAGGTAGTACGCTAGAGGCTAATATAGCCCGTTTGCTTGTTGCGTACCTTGTTTGTCATGCTTTCCGAGAAGCTGCCGTTGCACCCGCAAAGCGTGCAATAGCGTAGTGACTGCACCATCATAATCCTGTTGGTTCCACAGCAGGTCGTATGCCTTCCGGACACTGGCATCTGCTTGTTTGAGTTTTTCCTTCCGCTCTTCGTCATTTGATGCTTGCTTCCCTAAAGCGGTCGCAGTTTTGGATGCTTCCGAATATGCCTCTGGTCTTAGCAAGACGGAGTAAGTTATCATGTTGCTTGTATAATAATGTTGGTGTTGCAGTTGATGACAGTGTCAAAGGCGATTGTCGGGCGGCGGAGGGGAAACAATAGCGATTGGCGAAAAATGTGACATTCGACTCACTCACTCGTGGAATTTGGTTTGCGAAAACTATCACCACCGTACAACATGCTACATTTGTAGCTATGTAGCAAGCAGCATGTAAAATCCCCCTCAACCCCCACAAACTGTGCCGACAGAAAGAAAGTCGATCGTATCCACCATATACCAGCCATTGAAACGAAGCGTTGGAAACTCATTTTCAAGAGTTTCACAGCGAAGAGGCTCCTGTAGTTTTCACTTTCAATGCAGTGCTAGAAGTGGCTATACCGGAAACTGCAACCAAAAAAAGCGAGACTCTGTGGCCGTCACACTGCAATTCTGTCCGAAGTATCCCCATTTTCTCCTGCGTGGCAAGACTTGGGGTTCTGAAGAGCTTTTACTACTACAGAAAGTACACTTTGAGCACCCAGTTCAGTAAAGCATCTGAAACGCATTGTCTCCCACTCCTGTCAGTAGAGCATCTGAAACGCATTGTCTCCCACTTCTGTCAGGAAGGAGCACCAACTGTTTTCAAATTGAAACAACACGTCGTACTTCGAAGCACTATCATCGTCTAAACGAAAGAATATCTTAAAGCATGTCTAAACGAAAGAATATCTTAAAGCATGACTGACGTGCAATTCAAAAAACCTGTTATTCATCGGAGTGTCTACCATGTTAAACCATGTCCTGTATTTTCTTGCCAGCTTGTTCTATTTCGTTGCCATGTGGGCGCTTGTTCAAAGCAATAAAGAAAGTGGATGGGGAAAGTTGGTCCCAAATGAACGCCATTACAGCTCTTCAAAAAAGAACCAGCTAACCTTGGGCTTACGTACAGTTGCAGTTTGGAAACTGGTGAAGCATTCAAAGAAATCGAGAGAATGGAAAATCTGGAAAACCGCAAGGTTTAGAAACTGGTGAAACTGACTGTTTGTGTCAAATGTCAGAGGAAATTGGTCACGCCTATTATGTCGGCTCTAGTCGTAGAATAGCCGATATATTTTTTCAATATTTGTCCATTTGGCTATTCTTATGGCTCTTTGTTAGCGCCTACATGGTTGTTAGCGTCTACATGCTTTTGGTTGCCACGTTGTCATTGCTTCTTGAGTGGCGAACAAGGAATGAAATGGAACGTTGCTGTGGTAGAAATATACTTGGTACGTGGGTTCTTTGTGACCCTAATTTTGCAGTTCTGGTCAAGTGCTGTGTCGTACTGTATCGTAACTGTCTAACAAGTCAGCCGCTGGAAAAGCCCCCAAGAAATAATTATGCCCGAATCCAACTGTTAGGAATACCGCGGATTCCCCAACGCGTTAGTATTCGATGGCCTACAATTTCAATTCGTTCAATCGTGGGTCCGGCTTACGATAGCCTGGTTATGATCAAACGTACTATAGCGAGAACATATCACGCGCACCTTGCAACGTTCAACCGTCGGGGAAACAAAAGAACCCGATTTCTGTCAACTGCGTTTCTGGAGATTCTATAAATGGTAGAGGGATAGGAAAGGATATATGCATAATTGTCGAGACTCTTGCCGGATTCAGTTTGCTCGCTCCTTTAATTGTTTGTACACGTACATCATGGTGGGACAATGACAAGGATGACCACCCGATTCGGCCAGAAATTCTATCCGGCCCAACAAACAATGTTCACGATCTCAGGGTAAGAAGTGTACGTACGTTAGACATTTTGTTTATTGGAATGCGAATTCTTTAACTCGCGGGAAAGCCATCAGAAATGCCAAGGGAAAGTGACCCTTCTCCCATTTTCAGCCATAGCATTGCACACCACATAAAAGATTAAAACCACTTTTTCAATAGCCAAACAATGACCAATAAAGGTAGCCAAGTTGCTGAAAGCCGTATTCCGTCCAGGAAAAGTGCAAATGACACTCTTAGAGATCCACCGTCGGTTGCTGATGTTGTTGGAGAATCCTTGTTTGCGGTGATCTCCCCAAGAAAACGTAGCCGGCCGGGTGCTGTTCAAGAACTCGGCAAGGAAGCTGGGAAGCGACTCTATGTCAGCTTTGAAGAGGATGCGGCTTGTAGTTTCAATGGTGATCCCCCGATGAAACGCCGTCGCTTCCAAAGACGGAATTCCAAGACAGCCAAGATGCTCTTTTCCTCCATCGCCTCCTTCGACACCTCCGATTGCGGTGAACGTGAGTCTCGAACAATGGGACCTGCAGCGTGTGCACAGTTCGATGAGAACATTGAAATAGCAGAGGACCTCGTGAGGCAGTTAAATTTTTACAGAAAGGGTATCACGACGAAATAGGTGAACAGGCTAGAGCTAGTAATTAAGAAAAAAGAATGTTATTGAACGAACATGCAGATGAGGAAGTCAGTTTTTACGTTGTGCTACCATTCAAAGGCATTGTAGCCGCAAATATTGATGAGATCCAAAAATCAATGATATAAGCATTGCTTTCCGATGTTTTGATAGGCTGCTCGCTGGCGTAGGCTAGTACAATTCCATCCTTCCCTCTTTGTGTGTCGTGTTACCATTCAAAGGCATTGTAGCCGCAAACATAGATGAGAACAAAAAAGCAATGATCTGCGCTTCTCTTTCCGATGCTTTGACAGGCGGCTCAATGATACTTCAAAAAGAGAAAACTGATTTTGCTACGATAAACGATTACAAACTCCTACGAGCACTGCATTTACATCGTTGCTGGTAGGGCATTTGTTTTCATTTTGTTACATAATATGAGGTGATATCATGAAACATTTACACGCCATACTGCGAGCGATATTTGCTAACAGTGGCAAGCACGTCCTCGCCGTAGTCTGGACTTTTCTCGAGGAACAGTTGGAGTTGTGGCAAGTTCACAATCGATGTCACAGATACAGACAAATCTCTCTCAACTGCCTGGACTGCGGACACTGGGTCATCAAGGGATCGCTTCTCTGCTCGATCCAAGGCAATCACCACCCCAATCATTTTCGCACCGATGGACGATAACATTTCATGCGATTCACGAATAGCAGTACCAGCAGTAATGACATCATCAATGACTAGCACGCGCTTTCCATCAGACATGGGTGCGCCGACCAGTTTTCCACCTTCTCCGTGGTCCTTCGCTTCCTTTCGATTGTAAGCATACCCAACATCGACTCCAAAATCTCTATACAAGGCAGCAGCGGTGACAGCCCCAAGTGAAATTCCTTTGTATGCGGGCCCAAACAAAACATCAAACATGACTCCACCTTTGCCATCGACCCTGTGTAATAGAAATAACCCAGTCAGTTGACATATCGTGGAATGAACGAAACTCTTGGTGCTCGAAATCAAACAGTCTCAGAAAGTATCGAATCAGCGAATTGGTGTTGACCGGCATTTCCCGAAGGAGTTAGGTGAAAGAAGACCAAATAATTCTTCATTGACTGCTGCAAAAACGAGCAAAGATTTTATGATTCCGTGAATGTGAAGGTCGTGGCTTGTAAATTGTTTTCATCGCCAACTCGCGTGGGGGCGGATCGATAACACGGACCAAGCTAAGGTATTCTTCATTCCCACATTAACACGAACGGAATTTTCAGCAAGGTCGATTGTTCAACTTACAATTGAGGGGCAGCCATAATAGCGGATGCATAGGATCGGCCAAGCTTGTCCAAAGCAGCACCAGTGGCGAAGAGTCCAGCATTGAAGAAATATGGGGAGGTTCTTCCACTTTTCAAGACGAACGATCCAAATTTCAAGACCCCTTGTGCCAGGCTGAATTCCAAGAATTCTTGCTGATAAGGTTGAATTGTTTCGCCAGAAGTTGACGCCGAGGATTGTTTAATGTTTGCTCGAACGGAATTGATCATTTCTTGTAGTTCCTTAGCAGCTGCTGCCGGGTCAGCGGCTCTGCTAATACCCCTTGATACAGGGATGAGCATAGCAGTTCCTTCCGAGTTCAGCCCAGCTTTTGCCGCTTGCTCCAAATTTCCACCCTGAGCGCCTACTCCTGGAGCTAGAATCCAAACCTTTTCTCCAGCTGCTTTTCGTGCCTTTTCCAATGCATCAGCATCAGTCGCACCGACAACGAGTCCCAGCGAAGCACCACTGGAAGTTGACCAGTTCTGCGCCAACTTTGCTATTCTCTCGTATACGGCTTCTCCACTTGCTAAGTTCAAGGCTAGTATGTCGTTGGATCCAGGATTTGATGTTTTGCAAAGCAAGAATGCTCCCTTGCTGGAATATGATTCTGAAAGTATCGGGACGCGATAAGAACACAAGATAATTATGCTTTACGTCTCTCGCTTCGAAACAATGATGACTTACCTGTGACGAAAGGAGCAACAGAGTCCCATCCCATCAATGGAGATAAAGTGACAGCATCTGCCTTGAGATGTTCGAAACATGCCTCTGCGTAGGCTGCTGCAGTGCTTCCAATATCTCCTCTCTTAACATCAAGTAAAATCGGTACGTTCGAGGGGATTTCTTTCAGAACCCGTTCCAAAGTAGCTTCGCCATCCTTACCCAGAGCTTCGAAGAACGCAGCGTTTGGTTTGTAACATGCTGCATATGGCAAAGTTGCGTCAATGAGAGTCTTGCAAAACGTGAACGCCGCGTCACATTTGTCTGTGGGAGTTTTCACAGAATCATTCAAGATTTCTTTGCTGTGAGGATCAAGTCCAACACACAGCAAAGAGTTCACTTCTTCAACTCTTGCTTCGAGCTTTGAGAAGAAAGATGTCATGATTGAGTTTGTCCAAAAGATCTATTTGGTGGTTCGTTCGTTGATGAAATTGATGGCCCACGATGTTGGAATCGAAGAATGCGCAGCTATGTATCGTACAGTGTCCCGTAGACATCCTACTCAAAAGTACGACAAGATAACGACAAAAGCTAAGTACGTACTTTCTATTTCTTTTTTGAACAGGTTTTCTTCCATCACAAAACCATTTCGACATATACATAGCTGCGATCAGACACAACAAATCCTCCCCTGAGATCAGATGACGTACACTTCTTCACTCGTTTCGGTGACTGTAATCGCTACTAGCTTGATGTCTGCAGTGGCGGCTTTTTCCTCCTCACCAGCAATAGGACCTACAATTCCCATCAATCCATCCACAAGCTTGTTCATGGCCAAGAGAAAAATGTCCATGGCCGAGAAAAGAAAAAGGCGGCATGCTAAGCAAAGACTTCAAAGGAATCCAGCTGAAAATATGTCACCCTCCAAACTGGATTTCAAGTCGACCCCAAAAGAGAAAGACGACGACGACGACGAACCCCAACACTTTCAAGACCCATCAGCAGCCGCCGAAAAAGCAAAAGAAATACTAAAGTCCCAACGTGAAAGTGTGGATATGTTGACTATGGTGCGAGAAAAGATTGAAGGACTTCCAAAGCACGATATTCTGACGGCATTGGAGGAGGATGGTCCAGGCTTTTACGTCCGCGACGGCTTGCTGGGGGAGGAGATGGCGGCCACACTGTGCGCCGAAGCACGGTCCCTGTATGAGAATGACAAAATGGCAGCCGACACGGGCAATTTGGGAAGTGGTGAATATATAGTATCCATCAAAGGAGGAAAAGAGCAGTACATGGATTGTCCACGCTCGATTGAGC
>JAAMXS010001009.1:0-14167 GCA_019693525.1 Cylindrotheca fusiformis | reverse complement strand
TTTGATTACAAGGCTCTCAAGGCTTCCGTGGCGCTCCTTCTTGGGAGTGAGGATGAAGACATAGATTATGGCTCTAACAATAGGAGTTACGGTACTGTCACTGATGCTGATGGCAAGGATCAACGAAGATTGACAGTATTCTACTACTTGGTGCCAGAGACTTGGGACGAATCGTGTGGAGGTGGCCTGATATTTCAGGAAGGGAACACTGTCGTCGTGCCCAAACAGGATCGATTGGTATTGTGGAAATCGGATAGCACACTGTTCCAGAAGGAAGCTTGGAAGGGTGGTGGTAGTGAGTCCAATGCATTTGGAAGTTGTCTGGAGCTTCATCTCGTAGCTTCCAAAGACACCACCAAGTGAGAGAAGGAAAAAATCTTTCTGCTACTAGAGTTTGTTTTTTGTTTTTCGTATGAGCAAATAGCTGCAAGAGTACGGGTCTCACAGCTTCAGTCTGGCCTTTGACGAATCATGATCCATGGACAGACGCGTATAGTTTGTACGCGCATGACAGTACTGTCCGTAATGTACCCCCCATTTCAAAAATCTACTTTTTACAAGCCACAACAACACTTCACACCATGGCGGTGGGGAGGATTGTCTCGTCATAGTTTGTTGCCCTCTTTATGGGAGCATTGCAATCTTGTTGCTTTCCTTTCACTACAACTGCGAAAGCTACTACCAATACAACAACAACTGCCTCTAATATGGAGGCCACAGCCGTACCGCCAAGACAGCATTCGTCTGCCATTGCCGCAGCCATTTCAAAATTGAACGAATTGGGAATAAATTTTCTGGCATTGGATTTCGATCAAACGATATTGGACATTCATACGGGAGGTCGTTGGCGAGAATCCTTGGAAGAATTGTTGCCGCACGTCCGTCCGGTCTTTGTACAATTGATTCAAGCGGCGATCGAATCGAACATTCAAGTCGCCATTGTGACCTTTTCCTTTCAAACGGCGTTGATCCGGAACGTGTTGGAACATACGGTGGGATCGGCGGCCGCCCACCAAATACCGATCCGGGGTGGAGATCGTTCGTGGCGGTACGAGGGTGAAGGATCGTTGGATGGCAAGCAGGCCCATATGGCGAGTGCCGTGGAAGAATTGGAAACGAACCGGTCGGACGTGCGGATCAGCAAGAGCAGCACTCTGTTGATTGATGACGACCGGAAAAACATTCGATTTGCATTGCAGGATAGTACAAGGGCCATTTGGTTCAATCCCAGCAAGCCCCATATGTTATTGCAAGATATAATGAGATTAGTATAGAGTCGTTTTTTGGTTTTTGGATTTACTTTGCACGAGTGTGGCTATGGATATTAGGCAAAATTCAACAATCCCAAGTAACTAATAATAACCTTACGCTTTGATTACTATTCGGTCACTTTTTTTCCAAAGTTGAAAGAGCAAATATCGACTACCATCTAGTTGTTGTCAGCAAGAGTTTGGTGGAGTCCAAGTGTTCCGATTGATGCTCTGGCCAACAACCGTTAGCTAAAATTATAGTCGCACTATTGGTCGCTTCTAAGCAGCAAGAACGAACTTGTTTCGACACCCGTAGCATTTCTTACCAGAACACCTGTCTTTATTCGACATGCATGTCGTTAACTAAGAGCGGTCATGGGTATTCTTGCTTGCGTGCACCTGCCAGCCCTAACCCTCGACTCGAGACCGAATTAGGGGAAGGAAGAAAAAAAAAACATGAGGAAAGATGGGAGTGTGGCATCTTGCATCTCTTCCAGTCGTTCGTCCCTTTTCATACGAATCAAAAAAGTGTAAAGTGTGATTGCTCTCTTCCAAGCAAACACAAAAACACACTTTATTAGAGACTATAGTAATGGCGACAGCGATGGCAAGTCGAGAGTCTTGGCGATTTCAGAGGACCAAGGCGAGACATTTCCATCGTGGTGGTGGCGAATCGGGATTGTTCGACAGGAAGGATGATGACGACGAGGAAGATGGTCTCGTTTTGGAACAGCCTTCTCAACAAAGAAGAATATGTGATGATGATGCTTCTTGGATGTCCAGTCGCAAACGTCCACGACCATCCAGAAGAACAATGTCTCCTGATAGTAGTGATATAAATAATCGGCAGCAACGCCCCTTTGTAGGGTCAAAATCCGAACCTTGGAAATCCTGCAGTGAATCTTCTTACCAACAATCTCCGCAGGACCGGTCATTGCCACCATTTCAACAACCTCACCACCACCACCACCAAGACAATAACAACAAGGTTGATAGGAGAAGTATGTGCAACACTGTATGGTGTAACAATGGTGGGCGACCGAGACCGCACAGGTACTTGGAGGGGGATGAGAAGCGCAACGATGCTTCTGGGCGTTGGAGAGGGGAACCCAAACGCAACACACCACCATCATCAAGACAAGAACAACAACCTTGGCAGCAGCACAGGAACCATCGTGGGGGGAATGATGAAAGCAACATACACAATAACAACTGGACAAGTCGTCAGGGTCGTCCCTTTTTGGATGCACCTCCACCTCCTCCTCCTAGAAACAACAACAACCTTGCCAGCAGACCACCACCAGAAAGCTACCACCAAAGAAGAAGAAGATCTTTCTCCAGGGAACGAGGAGACCGCGAATTTTTGGATCGTCCGCAGTATGATGCAGCACCACCACCACCGCACTTGAATCGCGCGAGAGAAGGATGGAGAGGAAGATCACCCAACAACAGCAATGGAAGTTTATTTCAGGAACGAGGATTCGCTCAAGAAGACCAAGAAGGTCGACGACGGTATCCAACACCACCTCCACCACCACCCACCGAGTATTCACACAGGAATGATTCTACTAGCAGAGGTAGATACTTGGAACGTCCTCCTCGATTTGAACAACAACGCAGATCATCAACGCCACCACCGCCGCCGCGTCGTTCTTTCATTTCGGCTGACCAGTCCATTCGTTCGTTGGACGATTCGAGGCACAGCGCTACCGATAGTAGGAGGAGGCATTCCGTATCACCACCCTCAAGGCGGCGTTTCATTTCCGCGGCAGATTGCAACAAGGAAAGGTACGGCAATGATTCCATGCCTCCAAACAACCATCCTTCGCTGCACATGATGAAGGATGATGGTACTCAATCCTCCAGGCACATCCATCCAGAACCGCTTTCTTCCAACTACAACAACCACAACAATTGGAGACGAGCCGAACGAGCTCCCTACAACAACAACAACAACAGCAATCATGAAAGGCCAGTGAACAATGCTTATCCTTCAATTAGAAACCATCCAAGGGATGATGATTGGCAACAACAGGCACAACAACCAAATCAACGGGACAGTGGATCGCCAAGGTCAATTCTTGCACCACGGAGGGATGTTCCGCAACAAATCTCACAGCCACGCCTGGAAGGTGGTGGAGAACATTCAATGCAGCAACATCAACGTTATCACGATGAAGGTGGGTTACGAAGAATGTCCACACCACCAAATGATGCACCACGGCGGCAGAGCATGGCGAATAATAATGATGGTGATGATGAAGGACGTTCACCACGGCAACATCGACGAAACGAAAGGCTGTTGTTGCCAACACAGAATGATACACCACGACAAGTTTCGCAGACCAGCACGGAAGATGGACATCGTCCACCATCCACCAATGTAGGAAATGTTCCACCACAACCGGTTCCAACCAATCGGGATAGTATGGGGAGTAGTAAAACAACTACCGGATTTAAGCCACTGCCACTTGCAACAAAACCGCCGGTAGGAAAGAGCACTGCGAAAGAAGAATCACCATCCACGACGGCGAATGAAAAGGTTGTCAAGTCCGATCCTCCTCCACCCAAGAAGCCAAGTTTGGCAATTCCCTCGAGATGGCTGAAACCAGTGGTAAAGGCTAAAAAGCCAAGGCCACCAGCAGCAGCAGTCAGTGCTTCTGTGAGCAAATCGAAAACGGTCCAACCACAAAAGGTCATTCCAAGAAAGGTCCAGGAAAAGAAGAAAGAAATTGCTTCCTCGTCGTCGTGTCCAACCTCGCCAAGTTTGAACAATCGATTGGTGACCGATTCGGAAGGAGGATCTACCATATCCAACAATCTCGCCCTGATGGTGGTGGAGCACAATACGACCCGGGATTTGCAAAGAGTGCCAAGTGCAATCGTGACAAAACCATCACCCAAAGTCGACAACAACAATAACAACAATACGGAGGATGATATGTTCAAGAGTGACAATGAGTATGGGGTCAAATCGCCGTTGCGAAACACGACGAACAAGATGATGCAGCAACAGGATCAACAGGATTCTTGTTCCTCCGACAACACTAGCGATGACAGCTCGGATGATTCCGACACGGACGATGAAGAAGTCATGATGTGGGCGTCGAAAATGTTTGGGATACCTGTTCGACCCTCTCCTACCAAGGTAGTGCCCGAACCACCAAACTCTTCGGCCGAACCACCCAGGAAGAAATTGAGACTCAAGCTCAAAATACCTCGGCCCCAATCGGAACAAGAATTTGTGCAATCTTCGTTGCCGAATACAGATGCTGTGAAGAAGAAAAAGAAGAAAAAACGAAAAGGAAATTTGGAGAACCGTTCTGCTGAGGGAAACGTTATTGTCCAAAAGAAGAAGCAGAAAAAGAGAGGAAGGCCAAAGAAGAAGACTTGCTTCGAAATGAAGCCGCAAACTGCTACAAGTGAAGAAGAAACCAACCCAGTAAATCAAGAGGAGGAACGAATGAGGAAGGAATCTGCCAAGCCACTTACTGCCGCACAGATCAAGGAAATTCTTGGAGAAGATGCGTTTTATGCGGATTCGGCTGGTACAAATTGGGTTCGTCGGTCAGTTCGCCAACCTTCCAAAGCCCTTTTGAATGCCAAGCCAGTAAGGGATCTTGTCGAAAAATTGAAAACAAACCATCCTGATATGGTGGTTTTGAAGATGAAAAAATTCGTTAATGATCCGAATGCCCCGTCAGTGGTTATTGACGCTGCATTGGATGCGTTGGAAGAGAATACGAATTGCCAAAGTTTATACATACAGGTAAGTCGGATAGTTGTAGTGCGAGTGTGAACCGAATCTTCCTATCCAAATTCCTCCTAACCATTCGGTTTGGATTGCTCCACCAATAGAATTTCAATGAAGGCATGCGTGATGATCAAGTTCTTCATCTTTTGAAAATATTGCAACATCCGAAGTGCAACATCTGGTGTCTGAACATAGGGGAAAATTACAATGTGAAAACACGGACATGGGATAAATTCACGAAAGGACTCCAGAAGACAAAGATCACTCATATGTATGCGTCCGAACACACGATCACAACCGAGATGAAGGATGAAATCCGAGCAACCATTCGCAACAACCGCGCGAAACATGATATGCATATTAATCCAGACAATTTGCATGTCATTGTCCAGTGCACTCATTGCTGGTGGAATCCTATTAATGCAAAGGTGCTCCGACCGTACTTGAAAAAAGAGGGCTTTGAGCATATCCTCAAGGATAAGGAAGCTCAGGGTTTGAGGGGTTCCTCTTCTGCGGCTCCATCGGTGTAAGGGCATTCTACACAAGAATGGTGATTGACTACAACAATGCTAGAGAGAGAGCGCGAAGTGATGCGAGTTGAACATCGATAAATGTTATTTTTGGTCCTTTCTCTTCCCTTTCGTAGTATATTCTTTCCACTTCGTTCTGTGTTCCATCACCACCAGTGTATTATGTATCGTCGGACATACCATCCTGCCTTTTTTTGTACTGTAGCGCCTTTCTTTCCCCGAAGGAATGTGATGGAGGGATCATGTTTAGTGTGGCTTGCAATCGGCTCGATCCAACCCCATCACCATCGTGAGAGCACTCACAACAAGAAGGCAAAATCTCGTCTGTGCCACTCAATGGTATCTTTGTGACACTCTCCAGTTTTTGTACTTATAGCAGTAGGTTCGTGACTGGCTTGACTCATCCAACCATCAGTCCATTCTATCACAACGTTCCACGTACATATCGAAAAAACACTCGCGACATTCGCGCATGTCTGTCTCAATGAGTTCCACACACACGACACACGACACCCGTCTTGACAAGAATTTTGTGAAAACAACATCACTGGTGAACAAAAAATAAAACTCTTCTTTGGCCAGTAAACGCAGAACAACAAACCCATTCATTCGAAGCATTGCCATGAGAGCACGAGGCAGAAGAGTGGCTATTCTACTGGCAACGGCACTCCCGTTGCTGGCAAATGATTTGGGAAATACCATTCCAGAGGACTCAATAAGTGAATCGATCGCCAAAGATGATCAAGATAGCGTTCCTCTACCGGCTAATGACGCAATTCATCTTGCCGGGGTGAAGGAAGCGAATTCTGCGGCTGTGGAGAACAATGTTGCTGACAAAGATAGGTGGCATGCCGGAACGATGGATGGAAACGATGTGGAAGTCGAGGAAAGTGTCAAAGGACCTTTGATAGACAGTTCTGCAAGCAGCGAATTAGAACCAACGGAACTGCTGATAGGAAACACCTCAAACTCTTCTATAGCTCAGGAAGGCAACGTGACCATCCACCCTCAACACGAGACTCCGGAAGAAATAGTAGATGACGCAGATTTGAAAGAGTCTTGGCTAAATGTCAGCGCCGAAGACGCTCTTGAGCCACAGGATGACAAGTTGGCGGATTCTTCGAAGAATAACATGGGAAACGCCGTAGACGAAGAGGACATCGAAGATGAGACAAATGTAAAAATCACAGAAACAACAATAGTTGACGCCAAAGCGGATTCCTCTCTTGACGAACCCAAGGCAGATACTCTTGTCCAGGTAGTTTCGAAACCCAAAGAAATTACTGTTTTGGACGAGGATGAATTCAAGCTGAGAGAAAGAGTTGCCGTCGATTACGCAAGTAAGTCTGCTGGGGCTCTTGTAATTGAAAAGTCCGGTCCTTTCAAGGGCACATCCAATCTACTGAACGGTGACAAGGACAAGTATGCAATCGCCCCATGTGACGAGAACAAGTTTGTTGTGATCAGCCTCTCAGAAGACATTCTTGTGAAGGTGATCAAGCTTGCAAACTACGAAAGATTTTCTTCGACCGTCAAAGAATTTCAGGTCATGGGAAGTCAAACGATGGACACTTGGGTAGATTTGGGAACCTATACCGCCAAACCTGGGAATGGTGAGCAGCTATTCGAGCTTTTGGAGCCTACATGGGCAAGATATTTGAAATTTAAGTTTCTGAGTCACCATGGTCTGGAATACTACTGCACTTACAGCCAAATAAAAGTGCATGGTAGTACAATGGTGCAAGGCTTTCATGAGCAGTGGGAAACGAAAGAAGAAGAGATTCCAGTTGAAGACTCCGACGATGGTAACCCTGCCACAGCTAGTCAAAGCACAATAACTCAGGATGGTTCCGGTTCGGCTATATCGTTAAACTCTGAACTAGAAAAACCAGGAAATGATGTTGCTGCTACGGTAACAGTTGACAATGTACGCGCTGAGGACAGGTTGGGAGCTTCTGACACGGTGGATCCTTCTGGACCAACAGAACCCAGTGTCTGTCATCTTGCCAATCCGACTGCCCTGGATGCAACCCTACAAGGCAAACAATCAAGTCCTTCAATTTCTGAAAAGAAATCATTTTTTTTAAGCCATCTGCCGTCAAGATCGAGGGAATCGCCTGGAAGGCGAGAATTTGCAACCCAAGAGGAGAGGACACTGCCTTTAAGTGTTCTCAGAGACTTCAGATTTCCCCGGATTAACGCCACTACAACAGCGAGCCATCTAGTAGCCAGAAACTTGACTGATACGATCACGATCCCACAGATGCCTGGCACTGTGGAAAAGAATATGAAGCAAATGATGGACAGACTTGCAGCAGCTAATACACCACGTGCTCTGTTTTCAGAACAGAAGAAAGCAAACAATATTCAGCAGCGCAATGTTGACGGTAGTGTCATGTTCGAAGGCGCTACTACGCCTGAGAATAGTGGCACTGATAAAAGAGGAAACGCCGAAGGTAGTAGGGATGAAACAAACAGAGCAAAGCCTGAACCGAAGGAGCGCGTCAGGGAAAGAGAAACAACAGCATCAACAGTTGACATACCGTCCACTTCGACAGAGTCCTTATCTGAAGTAGGCAAAACAGAAGATGCTTCTGAGGTCCCTTTGGTTGGTGACGCTTCACTGGCAAAAATCTTAGGTCGATTGCCAAGCTCTGAATGCCTCGGCAGGTTGGATTTCGAGTTCTTTAAAGCAAAAACTATGCGAAAACCATCAAGCGGGACTGGAACTTCGACACCTGTTGGATCTATGGAGCCGATTTTCAAGAAGCTCACAGATGAAATCAAAGCTTTGCAGACAAACCTATCGATCCAGGACCAATTTACCAAAGCTTCAGTAGCGTGTTACCAACGGGTACTCTTTGATCTCATCCTTGAAATGGACAAGATGCGAGAGGATCACGATTTGCGGCTGTCTAAGTTGGAGGATGAGCTCCATTCTTCCGAAGCATTCTCTTGGCGGCTCCTATACAGTATTTCTTCGTTGTTTTCCATTTTCTATTCGATTCTATTCGCATGGAATTCAGCTCTACTGGGATACTGGGTAAACGTTTGCTCTTGGGTTTACGTTTCGGTGAATACATTGTCGGTTTTTGCTGCAGATCATCTGGTCCAGCTATGTCAATGGGCCAACGCCGCAATTGGTAATGTTGACAGCGATGGAGGCGACAAACTGTCTTCATTGCTTACCCTCCTCGACACGTTTTTTCAAGATTTCAGATCTTCCATCAGACCTGAACAAGCTGAGCGAATACCAGAATTCCCAACCGATGGTTACACCCTTACTATTCCTATTGTACCGATTGTCTTGGCACTTCTAGGCTACAAACTTATCCAGTCTTTCAAGGCTGCGGCTTGCAAGCAAGTGAATTACAAGCTCCAACCAAAAATCGAACCGATAAGTGAAATGATCACAATGGACGATGAGACGATTGAAAGATTGAATGACTCTAGGTCGAAGCAGAAAGATGCAAGTGAAATAGACGAGGGGGGCTATCCAGAACTGGAGAATGAGAAGATTGAAACTTTGGATGAACAGTTGTTCTCCGGGTCGAAGCAGAACAATACAAATGGAATAGACAGGGGCGGCTATCCAGCCCTTGAAAAAGAAAAGATCGAAACTGTGGACGAGCAATTGTTCTCCGGGTCGAAACAGACCAATGCTAATGAAGGCTATTCAGAACTGGAAAGTGAAAAGATCGAAGCTGTGGGTAAAAAGTTGTCCTCTAGGTCGAAGCAGAAGATTTCAAATGAAATAGATGAGGTCCGCTATCTAGATGTGGAGAGCGAGATGATTGAGCCTGTGGATGAACAGTCCTTCTCCGGGTCGAAGCAGAACGATGCAAATGAAATAGACGAGGGCGGCTATCCAGAACTGGAGAATGAAGAGATCGAAAATGTGGATAGAAAACTGTTCTCCTGGTCGAAACAGAGAAATGAATGCTATCCAGAACTGGAAAATGAAAGGATCGAAGCTGTGGATTAAAAAGTTGTCCTCTGATAGAAGCAGAAAAATGCAAATGAAATAGAGGAGGGCGCGTGGTGTACCCATTCAATGTCGAATTGTTGCCGAAACTCCCTTCAGACATATCCTCGCCCAAGACGCTATAATAAAAATGTAGAATGGGGTTGTCTTGCTGAGTTGTTAGATCATTGGCTTAAATCACGCGATGTCTTCTAGAATGAAATTCAGAACACTAAGCTAAACCAGACTGTGTCGAAGTAGTGTCTGGTATTGTGTAGTAGATGTTCTAGACCCCAAACGACTACGATTGCAGGCTGGCGATAACCTGCCTTGCTCGGCCACCACATGTTGATGGAAACCTTTGCGCAGCCCCATCCATGAGATTGATGATTTCATCCGAGTGAGTTCTCATTTTCTTCAAGTTATCCGGAGAGAGTGAGAAATTACGCAAAGCAACGCATGAATGCTCTTGCAGCTTTTCTGCAAGTGGAAAGCGTTTCATGGCAGCGAGTATAGCTGAGATCTCCGACTCAGTGCAGATCATAACTTCGTTGGTTTGCACGTTTACTGCCAGCGCAGAGAGAGCCCTGCACCCTTCGACCAGGAAGGATTGAGAGTCAAAATGTGCCCACATGGCATAGACAATAGCGTCGAGTCCTCCGAGATCTCTAATCATAGACTTGTTTCTAGAATTTGAGGAAATAGTGGCAAGACACCCACAGCCCTGTTTCTGCACCTTCTCAAAAGTTATGTTGGCCATCATCCCATTGATGATAAGACCTAATCCACCTTCATTGGCAACAATTTCTTGATTATCTTCTAAAACACACAAGCTCCACAGTGTTGTAAAGGCTCGCTCGAGTACACCCGCTGTGCCCATGAACTCCTTCATGGAAAATACAATAGCGCCAATGCCACCAGCATTAGCTATGGCACGTTTTGCGTCTCTACTCCGCATCGATACATTCTGGAGAACGCCAAGAGCCTTTTCCTGCAATCTTGGTGCGGTCAATTGCTGGCTCATCACCCGGATTACTACTTCTACCACATTTGAATTTGCAAGAAGCTGTTCTTCCGCATCAGCAGAAAGGTTCAACAGCGCACCACAGGCACACTCCAGAAGCGGGATAGAGTCCTTGTGATTGTTCATCGCATTCACCAAAAGCATTGGACCGCCCTGGGAAGAAATGAGCATTCTCGATTCTTGGTCCATACTCAAGTGTGACATGGCTTTGCAGGTATCAATTTGAATATCAAGGTTATGCGAGAAAGTCGCTAGGGCACTGACGAGCATATCTATGCCATCAGTTTCTGCAATGCTTAAATTTACTTGCAGGTTCTCTGTAGAGGCCAACAAAGCAAGGATTGCACAGCCCTTTCCTTGTATCCTCTCGTTTCCTTCGTGTTCTACCATGCAGTCAATAACTACCACAATGACTCCAAATTGTACTATGATGTCCTTCTTCAACACGCACAATGAATGAGTGACTTCAAGCATCTTTTCCATAAGAGAAATGTTGTCGACATCGTACTCTATCACAAGGTCTAACATGTTGATTATCAGATCAATATCGTCATCGGTGATATGACCTGGATTGTCGCTCATGCAATCCAAAACAGCCGTGAGGGCTCCGCCAACGACGAATAAGAGACCAGAGTTAAAATCAGCACCCAAATCTCGCTGCTTTGCACACAAACCCAGTATCGCCTGATACACGAGTGCGACATCGCCAGCTACGACTGCGTGCCCTTGCTTTCGCATTGTTGCCCAGATCGCCAGACATGCTTCTTCAAGAAGGTCATTGTTGCTCGACTGAGAACTCATGACACTTGCAAGCATCTGGCAAACGCCATCACAGTTCATTGTATTGATACCGGGACTCAAGACCAGCATTGTATTCCGTATCACTGTGCACGCTACCTTGTCGAGCGTAGAAAAAGTATCCATGACCTGTAGGATGCATTGGACAAAATCACTAGCTAGCTGAACGTGGTTTTTCGCACCTCCTGTGATCATGGCAGAGAGTAGATATAGAAGCTGTTCGGCCAACGTCTCAGAAGTAGTGGTAAGAAGAGCAGCAGTTGCAGTCTCTATTGCAGCTCCTTCAAAGAAATGTCGATGCGCAATTTCAGACGTTGAAATCATGTTTGCTAGAGTCGTAGCGCTGGAAAGCTGAATGTCGACGTTGGCAGAATCACAGAGACCTTCTAAGAGACGACTAGACAGTCCATTGTTCAACATATTTTCTGCAAAATTTGGAAACTTCATGTAAACTGCGGCGGAAGCTTTCTTCGCTTGCTTTTCTAGCATAGGGTCACCAGCAGCATTTTCAGTCAATTCCAGGACATCCTCGGGTACAATGCCGTTTGGCGCATTTGAAGAGCCATTAATAATGTTTGCCAGAAAACCGCATGCAGCTGTCTTGAATTGCACATCGTCTGGGTGACGCTGCAGAACTTTTTTAATTGTCTTGCATATTCTTTCCGGAAGACCGAAATCAAACGACGCCCGATCACTCGACAGCATCCAAAACAATCTCATTCCAGCAATCGCCAGCTCAAGATTGGCTGGTTGTTCACTCATCACGGATAGTAAGCCCAAAAGTCCAGTAGCACCTCCGGAAATTCGGGCCTTTGCTCGTCTGTCCTTGGATCCGATCATATGGAGGACTCTGGCACAACTTTCTACGAGCGGAATATTGGATCCACTGTCACCCATGATATTCATTACAGCAGGTATGCAATCTGCGGAGGCTTGCTTGAAGGCAGGATTGTTGGACTCTATCAGGAGCAACTTGAGCAACTCTGCTGCGTGACCAAAGAGTTCCTCAGGCACTGAAGGGTTACTCAGGATCTTGATACATGAAATACCAATATCTGCATCATTCATGATAGTCAAAGCTCGAAGCATATCGGAGTCGGAGCGATCTAACAATCGGAACATTAGTCTCAAGGCCCAAAACTGCGCAATAGATTCTTTTCCATGATTCTTCATTGCAGACCCGACTATTTGGATTCCATTCATATTCTCGATGGTCCCCATGTTCCTTTCCAAGAACATGATCAGCTTTGGGTCTCCAACGTCAACGAAGCTAACCATCGCCCTACATGCCCATTCAAATACGATGGGCTTGGTCGGATGCTTGTCAAGTACATCGATGATTGACTTGATTCCATCCTTGTCGGAAATCTCGTTCCTAACATCGTCGTGGAACGCCAGAGATGATATTGCACCCAACGTCCATTCAGCAACAGAGGAGTCAACCTTTGCGGGTTTTCGAAGCACGTCCAAAACTATGTCAACAAAGCCGCCATCCAATATCTCTTTTTTCTTTTCTTCGTTGTTCGCCCCCACACTCCAAATAGCTCCTATGCCGATCGTCACTAACCTGATGTCAACGTGATGCTTTTCCATTACTGCCTTAACCTCTTTCAAAGCCCCATTCCTATCTTCAGCTAAGTTGCGTAAGGCATGTAGCTTGGCTTTGCATACATCCGGCTTCTCAAGGTTCTTGCTCAGATCCTTTGCTATCGATTTCCATTCAGACTTGTCGGTCCTGTAAGTATCACCACCGACAACATCGTTCTGGTTTCTGGGATTTGGGCTGTGCGGTCTAGGTCTTCGGCCACCACTTGTTTGACGTCCCGTTCGAGCCATAGGCTGAACCGTCGATCTCTTAAGGGTCGGTGACATAGTTGTTCCTGGTCCGGAACGACCACCAACTTGCGTCCTGTTGGGTTGTATAAACCTTGCGGCATTTGCAGCTGCTTGGAACGATGTATGGTGCTGTCGCTCATTTTGCGTTTTTCGCTTTTGATACTCTGCTAACACATCATTTGGTACTAGTGATGGCTCGCAACGAATGCAAAATCCTTTCCATGCATCGCTCGTTGTCAGAGGAGTCTTTCTCAACATTCTGATGGTGTGCGTCTTCGCACCACAAGTGGTACACTGCCCTTTGCGTCTAGCTATCTCTTCGCGCTGTTCTTTCCGTAATACCATTCCACTGGCGCCAAACATGGGAATCCCATTCTTTGACAGCAAGTCATCGTCCTGCATGATGAAAAACCAGTTTCAATAAAAACAAGGAAAAACACACTTTGTTTCTGGTCAGAAATCGGGACAAGGGTTTCAATCTTTGTGTTCACTTCAACTGTACAGCAGAGGGAATGGTCTGCAAAGACAAAATATTTCCAATGGCTTCTACCTGTGGCAGTAGCAGAACCTGTCACTTGTTTCCAGCCAGTTTTTTCTCGTTTTGGTCTTGGCGATCTTCTGTAAGTAGTGAGACATCCCTCCAAATCGTACTGTTCGATCCGTTGCAATCTTGCATGAAATATCTGGAAAGAAGTTTCCTGCGTGTGCGCGATATTTTTGCCCGTACGTTGTACGCAAACAAAGGTGGAAAGATCTGGACATCCCTAGCTAAATTTTTCCAATCTCATACAGTAGGTGTTGCGATTTAACGATAACTGCAATAAGAGATTTTGCGATTTAACGATATGGTTTCAAAACTACACGGCTTTTGGGGGATAGGGACAATATTCAGGGATCCCCTTATGATTCCCCTCAGTATGGGGATCTGACTAGGCGTCTGTCACCCTTCCAGGCCTTGTCGCTTTGGTCAACCATGAAAGCTCAGGATCGTCATTGTTGACTGTCATTTTT